>CABFOQ010037381.1:102311-130735 GCA_900660455.1 Gephyroberyx darwinii | reverse complement strand
TTAGCCTGACAGGAATTGGTCATTTAATGCTTTAGCGCACTGGAGACAGCCCCTGTCATACAGGAAGCCATGACAGGACTCCCCTGGTACTTTATTTATTAATTATCCAGAGCAGCAAGGGGCATTTAACTGTCTCACTCCAGGCCTGTCAACTCGACTTCTTGTCATTTCCTTTCCATAAACAGGTCCTTTAAAGTCGTACTGAAATCAAAGCAGGAAAAAATGTAATCATTCAGAGAGCAGACAAATGTTTTGTTCTAATGGTTGTTCACCAAATTTCAATTTTCATACTTCAGCTAACAGTATGTTATTGCTATTCAGCGTCTATGGGAAAAACAAAGTGTGCCCCCTGTTTCTTACGTGGTACTGCAGGTATGGAAAGCCTAAAACACCTACATGTCATCAATGATATATTAAGTGGTATCATGTTAAATCAGCTGATCAGCTGTCAACAGTGAAAGTGCACAGCAAGTCAAAATCACTTGACCTGAATACCGATGTTTCACACAAACACTCCTTGAAGAAACACTGCTTCTGTTTGTTTGTACACTGTTGTTGAGTATTTCTGCTTAATTCATTCCTAATTCACTTTTTCAGACTTACCTGTGTATTCAAAGTTGCGCTCCATCCCACCACCACCTATACAACTCAATTCAGTTGAAACCTGCTGACAGACATCATTATCAGTCCAGAAAAGGAGAGTTTGAATCAGTGTACTCAGCAATATAGTTTGTGTTGGAACCTAAAATCTATATTTCACAGTTGTGGTTTATCAGTTGAAAACCCAGCCAGCACTCTTGGGTTTTTACAAGGTTATCTGACCTTTCATTAATAATGTCATTGGGACATTATCCCCAAATTATAACAAAACAATAGTGCAGTTGGGAATGGCCTATGGGCAGTGTAAAATAGAGGTCTTGTGAAGGAAATGAGCCCAAAAGTGAAAAAAATGATCTTTAACATGACCATAAGGTTAATAGCATGAAATCTACCCACCTATTGAAAAATATCTATTTTCCAAGGGAATACAGTTTGCCGAGTGTGGCTTTCATTTGTGGGAGAGATGCCAGACAGACTGAAAGTGGTTACTGTATGGTACTGCTGTGTATGGTTATTTTGCCACAGAAAAGCAACAATTAAAGAAAATATTAAAAAATAGGGCATTACATTATTGCATTGCACATCACTCACAATATTTCTGATAATACTATATGCTTTAAACTTTAGTATCAATTGTTAAACCTCGAAAATTCCCTCCCTCCTAACTGCTTAGCTCTTATTTCTAATGTATTTTCCTAATACTTTGATCTCTTCTATGTTGGTGAAACTACTACTACTACATTTTTGTCGAACAGCCCTTCCTTTCAAAATCTGGTGTCCATATCATCCCCAAAAAACTCTTTGAAGTGTATACATCTCTTTCCTAAAAGTGGTGATGCTAGCAAGATTTTGAACATGCTGCATCTAAAAAAACGTCCCTCAAAACTTAAAAACTAACATCATGATGGCTTCTACAGAATGAGTACTCTACTGCTGTCTCCATAAGGTTGATGCAGTATTGTTTTCTCTGCTTGAAACTCAATGAGTCTGTGGTTGACCTATCCAGTCAAAGGTTTGATCTTTCCCTATTGTGTTGTGTTGATCAGGCAATAAATATTTGATGGAAGCTTTTCTTCAGCCCAGTATGTATCCCAGTGTAACAGGAGGATGAAGTGGCAGCTGGGAAGCTGCTCATGCCATCAGGTATTCCTTACCAAGATCAGCAAATGCAACCGAAGGACAATCGGTATCCTAACAACCCACACCACCCAACGAATTCACTCTGACTAACAGCATCACAAAGCACTTTTATGGGATTGAAAGTAAATTCAAAAAACCTATCATGAAGGAATTTTGAATGATTTATCTTTCCAAACGTATCTAGTGTTAAATCCTCACCCTGGCATGGGAGTCACGACACTAAGCAAACACTTGGCAGAGAGCTGATCATCCAAAACACACGTTTAGTGTTAAATCCACACACTGGCATGGTAGTCAAAAAGCTAAACAAGCAGCACCTAGTTGAGAGCTGATCTTCATAGCAAGTTTGAAACAAAGGGCGATAAATCCAGAGGAAGGCAGAAATAAGGAGAATGCAGTGCTGCAGTATATAATTAATTAAATGAGACTAATTAGGAACATGAGAGCAGGTGCCAGGCTATGGGCTGACAGCACAGACAGCCAGACAACAGGAAGAAAAAAAAACTATGGGTAAGGGGTGTAACATGACAAGAGGAGGGACAAAGCAACTTTCTGCGTTTTGTCACATGAAACCTCCAAGGAATATATGTGACAGAAACTGTAGACCCAGACGCCATGGGGGTCTTTCCTTTGTTTAAGACAGATTTTCATTTTGCCAATTTGAGGTTTATGCCAGCAAGATGTTTTTCTCCTCATTATTTCCGCTTATGAATTCAAATAATTGTATAACTGAGGTAGTAGTATAATAATATGTGTGGTACCTCACTGGAGATAGAGATGTCATGTATTTAGAAACACTTTGCATGTAAATGGTCACTTCAGGGTCATTTCATTCCTGCTCAGGGAAAGTATTGTAGATCCTAGTCAGCTCATGGTTGTGTCTTGTCATTTTTGGGTGAGAACACTAAATCCAGAGGACTACTAGTTGCCAGACTGTTAGGGAGAGCCTGCATTAACATTATACATTATAACACTAACATTACAGAATGGATGTAATGGAGATAAACCATCCTTTCATGTATCATTTGGATGTGAAATACAGGCATTATAAGAGAAAAGAGAAGAGGGTAAAACCAGTATTTTAGCCACAAAGAAAAAACCCTCATCCTCTCATCCTCTCACACCGGTGGTGTCTCACATTATGGAAAGTCCAGCTTGTGCAGCAAGAGAACCTCAGAAGGGGCATCAGCCTATTTTATCACAATTTGCTCGCTAACCAGTTACAAATGTGGCATGTGATGACAATAATGAGGCTTGATGTCACTTAGCCTTTGGGCCGTGTGTGTGGAATAGTAAAGCAGGATGTCAGGGTGCTCCAGGTCCTCCACTCTGGCACTCGGAGGCCTCCTGCATAGAAGGTGACAGACACCTCGGTTAGAGAGAGGGCCGCCTCTCTAACAGCATTATAAATTACTGTAGATCCTATTTGTGTCAGTGGAGGCAAGTGAGGGGAAAATTCAACATCAGCCTATTTATTCATTTACTTATTCCCCAGCTCGGTTAGGCTCGCTGCTGCCTGAGAGGAGCTCTGCTCTGCTGTGCCACTCTGCCTCAGAACAAATGCCGTGTTTAGAGAGACGCATGGGTATTTTAGAGCCACCAGTGATATCAGAGTAAATCAGGCCAACACAGGGAAAGCATTACACTGCATTTCTTGTCAACAGATTATTTTTTTTCTATCTGAATGGACTAGTATTGATTGACTGAGTTTTCAACCATAAAAGTGAAGCTGAACCTGCCAAAATATGTACAATTTAGACAGTGTGTCTGCTGGTTTTGCAGGGGGGGCATGAACTTATTTAAACATCCTTGTTGAAACACGCAGCTTTAATGCTGAACAGAATTCACTTGCAGAGTTGTTAAGTGAGAGCTTTTTGTACCAGATGCTGTGCACTCTTGTTCAAAACAAGAATGTTAACAGTTCTTACTTTGTGTAATCAATATTGAGTGACAGAGAATAGATTCTGAAAAAAAGTCATTTCCCAGCTAACAACGCCATAAGTGATTTGAAAGACTGAAGTGACCACAGTTCGATATGTTTTTGTGTGCACCTGTTAATTCACCAAAAAGCTAATACCGAAAAAGAGATGGAGCTTTCGTTTAATTATCAAGGGATGGCTTGGACTGTGCATCATCATTAGTTTGACTAAACAGCGTCGGTCAGTGACTCAAGTAGTGGTAAATGGCACAATTAACAGGCTGAGCAGGGAGAGGTATATTCAATTTGAAAGCCTTCTTTCTTAATCCATCTCCTGTGATCATGTGAAACGCTGAGCTATGGGCTTTTACATTCAATGACATTAATCAGGTTAATTCCAAGTAAAATGTCAACATTGTAATCAAGAACTAGCACACTCTAGCAAAACCTAAATGTCTATGAACTCAATCGAACTGAATTCAAATGACGCTGCCAAACAGCTCTTCTCTTCCCCGTCTCCGTCTTCATTTGGTTGTGCCTTCTTCTTTTGCACACGGTGGGTAACATTCAGCACAAGTGATTACAGAGATTCCTCTGTTAGCAAGGTCGCACCATGCCGCTTTCCTCGTCAGCTGAGCATATTTGATTAACAGCTAAAAAAAAAAAAAACTCAGATTAGTTTGAAACCTACATAGCAACGACAACAATGAATAGTTTAAGTACAGACACCAGGGATGTGTTGACATGCTTCCTTAACACAAATCTGTTGTTCCTTGTTCTCCTTCTCCCAGTGCCCCAGTGCCCCAGTGCCCCAATGCTTAATCCCTGAGTGCACTTGCTCTGTAACCCCAGCAGGTGTACTGGGAATTTATAAACACAGCTGGTGCGTCTCAGCGTTGAAACTCTTAGATCTGCCCTCACCTCACGCCTCACCCCACCCGAAACCCCAGTTTACCCAGAATTTTTTTTTTTCATTTTCATGTCAGCGAAGTATTCAGTGGTTAAATGTTATTCTTGTTAGGGTTCAGACCATCATGAGACACTAAACCTCTCCACTGAAACCCAGAAATGAAATTCCTTTAGGGTTAGCAGGGTAAGGCAGGGTGACCCACACAAGCTAGTCAGTGGTAGGGAAGCTCCGAGATACATTCAGCCTTTAAATGAAAAAGTAATTTACAAAAATCATAACTGAACAATGAGATGAATAAATAAAATGTGCATAGAAAATAAAATATAATTGCAGGTACACAGTCTAGTCAAGACCACCATAGTCCAGGTCAATTCCAAGTCCAGGTCTGGTTCAAGTTTGAGCTGAGAGACTGAGACCAGAGTGTTCAAATGTTCAAGACAAAGACCAATATAGGCAATAAAAGGTGTACATGTATTTAGAAATGATAATAAAATAATGCTTAAGGATTTTCCTAAGGATAAACAGAGATGTAGATGTATCTGCAGGAGCTTTGTACTTCAACATCCAGGACCATTACATACTATACACAGGTGCAATCTCTTAAATTGACCGTATGGAGCGGGTGGAGAAAAATATCCCTTAAACCTTATGTGAGCTGTAAAACAAGGAAGTGCAGTTTGTGTCCATGTCATGTGTAATACTATATCTGCTCCCTTGTATTATGAGTGTACAGGTATGCCATCACAGTTATCCCAGTGGCTCGTGTCTAGTCTGGACACTTGATGACAGTGCATAGTGGTTGTCTTATTCACTCTGATTTGATGTTCTACTTGGCTTTGCATTTTAACTTGCTAAAGTGTCGTGGTCTATAACTGCCCATGAACGTTAGTCCTGATTGCCTAGGAAATTCACCGCTCCCGGCCTTTAATGAGAGTGGACAGAGGTTAGAACAGCTCAATAGAAGAGATAACTAGTCTTTGATCCAAACAGCCATGCAGAACATACAGGCCATCAGAAAATGTACTGTCAGGAATTTTGGATTTAAATTAGACCTGATTAACCTGAGGCGGGTGGAGGAAGAGTTTGGTGGACTTAAGTCGTAAGGAAACATGTACCGGCCGGCAGACCTGTCGTCTTTCCTGAAGACAGAGGGACATATGACATTAACCTTTATTTAAGAAAGGAAGAAGTTGTGTTAATCATATAGATCAATTGTTCCATGTAAAAAAGAAAATCAGTCAAGAAATTGTCACGTAGCCATGAGGGATTTTATTTCATGCACCTGTCAGTCAGTCCCATCTCGAGCATTGGAGAAGTAAGAGAACAGCCCTTGCTGATCAAGATCAGTGAACAATCTCACGTCTGCAGATGTCTACTGCTTTATTGCCATAAAACAGAGACACATCAGCCTGTTGCCATGAAACATGCATCATAGAGAGTTTCCATTTTAAATTCAAATATAATACTTTGCAATAAACCTGTATAAAGCTGCCTGTATAAAATTTAATTAATAAGTATAATAATAAAAACATGATTGCATTATTTTAAGTTTAGCAAAAAAAAGAAGCATTTCCCAATAGGCTGATATACAAAACATAACTATGGACAAGAAATGCCATTACCCAATTAATTGCCTAATTAATAAATTTTCTCTAATAATGATGGCCACTCTGACTATTATTAAAATTGTAAATTGATCCCAAAATCGGTGTTGTCTCAAATCCCTTGGCTCTTGAATATTCAAGGAGGTCAGCTAAAAGATTTTGAACATCCTGAGATGCCTCCACATCCACAATCTGACTGTGTGTCGAGCCTTCCAAAACACCTGAGGGGGAAAATGATTTCCCTATCACCAGGCTAATGGTGTTCATTTCTGTTAATCTATGGCCCAGTGTTTTCCAATTTGGAGGGTGTATCCTCACTCTCCACTGTCTATTATGCTCCAGGGCCGGGGAGAGGCTAGTTTCTCCCCATCTTGTGGCACTTGAATTAAATGGAAGCAACTTGATTGCTGGAAACCACGAGGCAAGGCGATAAAGCAATTAAGACATCCCTATTCTTAGCCAAGGGACGGGACAGCTAAGGCTCAGGAGAAAATTAATTTGTATATAATGATATCCCCTAGTCTTTTTATTCACATTTTTGTTTCATTGCTCTTTCAGGCTCTTTTGTGTGGATATTACACTCCTCCCTTGGCTTGTCAGAGAGATGAAAACAAATCTGTAGTTAATAGGTCCACCGTGGACAGACGAGGTCTATTAGAGAGCCATTTAAGAATGAATGGGAGAACTGGCTGAAGTGGCCAGATGAAAGGCTTAGAGACTGGTCACACTGCTGCTCTGTTTCATGTCGACTTCTGTTTGAAGCTGGATTAGATTCATTTAGGTTTGATTCCTACACATATATTTAATCGTTCAAATCAACTGTGCAGCATTGGCTCACGTAAGGCAGCTTGTTTGTTGTCAGTTGTTACTGTTAGTTTTACTAATGCAGGACTGACCCGTTCTCTTTTTAGTGAACATTACATTAGTACATTCAACCTGCTTCACTCAGGTTAATCTAATTGTTGTGTCATTTGGTTATACCCGATTCACTGTGCACAAGGATGTAACTAGAAACTTGCTTGAGAAGAAAGGATTTCAAAGAGTAATAATCATTTTCTAATCATGAGAGCGCGATGGCTCATAGACACTAAATGTTTGAGTGCAAACAATTTTCTCTCCAGCTGGCCTCTTTATAGATCATGAAAATATACTACTTAAATCAATGGGAGACATCCCACACACAATGGCAGCCCTGCTGTTCAATGATGACTTTTGTATTGGGCATAATCTACTGAGGTCATCAATCATGTCCTGCCATCTCCATTCTGGAAAAAAGCACTGGCATTGTAATGGCTTAAGCAACTCCCTTCTTCCTTAGCTAATGAAAAGAGGATGTGTATTTATGTGATATAGCGTTTCTTTGATAATAATTTTATTAACTATGAATTGTGAAGAAATCATTTTTATCGCCATATCAGGAGAATACCTTAGACTAAAGTGCCAAGGGAGTCAATAAGGCAAATTGCTCCAAATTCACTGTCAGGCATGTGGCGAGGCAAGCACTTTCACAGCCAAAGACTCCCCGGCTGAGCTGCAAATGTACAATTGACCCTGTCTTCTTTTTCAAAATGGCGCAACATTATAACCTGGGGGAATGTGTTGTCATCCAAATGAGATAAGTTTATTTTCTGGGATCTAGCATTTGTTCCATCAGGCGGGGAGGCTATAAAGCTAGAAGGATCAGTGGGGAGTCGAGCTCTGCACATGTGGCGCGAACAAGAAGCCCAACGAAAAGGCTTGGCCACCGCCCAAATCTCTGCCTCTGCCTTCTGTGCGGGCCCTGCCTTGGAAAGCAGGAGGCCACAATATTGTGGAACAAATTTCCTCTAATCTGAGTGCGCTGGTCTGGGGCTCCACTGGGAGGCTGCTCTCCTGTGCCCTCCCCGCCTGTCCCAGAGATCAGCCCAGTTTACCCTTCACAGTGCCAACACACTGCAAGACGGATGAGATGTCGGCAGGGGGGTTAGAGCTGTCGGGATCTCTGTCTGTGGCGGCCTTTCCATGGACCACTCATGTGTGCTCTCAGCAGGCCAGCGCTTGCCCTGGAGAAAGGAGTGGACTTGGAGAAGAGCTGGCACAGGAGAGGCCCGCTCCCACCTGCATCCTCAGAGCCAACACTAATACAACTTTCAAGCGTGTAACTGTCTACCTAAAAGCCAAACAGTCTGAGATTAATTGTTCAAATTTATTGTTTAAATTTAAGAAATCTTACACCAAAGCATGAACTAAGGTGTCTGTTTCTTTCTCCATCAGGGCATGAACGGAATATAAACTTCTATTTTTCTAAAAACTCTAATTAAATTGTTTTAACCACAAAAAAAACACATAGTAAGTCACAATACTTGTAATGCAACCTATTTTCAGAATAAACCACCAGACAGGAGAAACGTATGGATCATATGTACACTGCATAACATTTTCAACTGCAAACATCCCACTCAGTCAGGCAAGGATCCTCCTGTTGTCAAGGACTACATTTAGATTAAATGTGGTGCCATAGGCGCCGAGGGAGACAGGTCACGTGTTGTGGTGGGGACTGTATCCATCAGGCAAACAGTCAACTTACAGCAGCATGCAAGGCTCTTCCACTCAGGATTGATCGAGGCAGGAAAAGAGTGGGAGTGATGAAATATATAGCAGATAATTATTTAGTGTGATGTATAACTTTACTATGAAGCTCCTCCAGCACTTTTTGCAGGCAGCTTCTGAGGGTATTAATGTTACCACACTCTCAAGTTTGAGTTTTTTAACTTGAAAATGACAGCTTTAAGATGTATCCTAACATACTTAGTTTATTTTACAGTTGCTTTGACATTTGTGACTCTAGGCCACAAATTAATGGGTAATCATAAAACTATGAAGATTAGAACAAACTCAATTTATAAGTTGAGTATAAGAGTCAAGGCTTTCACATAACATTGTTGAACCCGACTGATAGAAATCCATAACCTGAAAAATGTACTTGAATGACAAATGCTTCAGATGCCTCATTCCTATATAAGCAGAACATTTTATTTTATCCATTTAGAGCATTCTTAGAGACTGAGTGTTTTACAATCTGTAAAAATAATGTTGTTTAAACCAAGTATTTTTAGATTGTTCATTCTCCATAGTCTGGGAAATGGGAAAAATGGGTAAAATCTTTGTACAGCTAGTTCAAAGGCATTGATGTGACAGGACGTGATCAGTTTATTTTACAGCGTTGCACCAATTAAATAAGAGGCCCTGGCCAGTTCATGCATTTGTATAATGTTAGAGAATGGACATTCAACTACTTTGTGTATACTTATCTATGAAATCCATTTTATTTACTATTTACACTATGTGTTACATTATATTTGTATTATGATTATTTACATTTTGGTACATTATAAAGCAAACAATTCCTCTCAGACTTTATCTGTAGCAAAATGCTTATAGGAAACCATTGTAGGAATTATTCCAGCTGCAAAGCTGAGCTGAGCACAGTTAAGCGCCTGAGTGTTCCCCAAGCCATTTCCCATTTGCAATAAACCCTGTTTGAAACAGGCCAGAACAACAGAAAAGTCGACTTGTTAACACAGGGAAGAGGAGGAGGACTTGTATGGTCTCAAATGAGCAGTCTGGGGCATTTTCATGCACTGGGGGGTGGATGGGCAGAGAGGAGGAGTGTGATTTCCATAGCAACAGTCAAGTCCCCAGCTGTCATGTTTGGGCTGAGATAGGTGCTGTGAGCATAGGGACCACTTAACCCCAGCCACACTTCAACTTAGGAAGTTAAGATGCTGCTGAGTGTCTGTGCTGTGCCTCACTTAAAATGCAAACTATATACCCCGGGGAAGATAAGGGAATGCTTTTGAATTAACCCAGGGATACAGGCACTATGCAAAAAGCCTCTTCAGAAATAATTAACCATCAATGTTTTGGATGTCATTGAATGAAGTGTAAGGAAAAACAGTGTGTGGGTTCAGCCTGGCTCACAATGAATTCCCAGTTTATCGTCATATGTCACGTGAAACATATTTGCTGGTTGCCAATTACAGTAGCTAGGGTCTATTGTTCAGTAACCCAAACAGGCACACTTTCAGAAGTAACTTAATGAGACACACTACCAAGTTGGCTGTGAGACATCTAAGGTATTTTCTTTTATTTCCTAAAATAAATTATCTGTCAATGTTGGTAAAATTCAGTTTACAACACATTCATGAAAACTAATTCAAATCTTATGACAGCTTTCATATATTTGTGTAATATCTACATTCATGACACAGCAGTGGGACAGTTGCAGTTTCTTGGGCTGGAATGTCAAAATAAACCTCTTGACAAATTGCTTATATTGCTATTTAATTGTACGCTTTGTAAAAGTGTTACTCACCTTTCCAAGTACTTCTCATCCTCTGTCGCTGTCCTGGTCACAGGGTTCATGCAGCCAATTACGTGGAAAAGAAAACCCTTGATGTCCAAATGTGTCAAAATGGAATAATATTATGTCTGTAGCTTCAGGCCTTATAGGCAGAGAACATGGAAATATTACATGGTATTACTAGGTGTGAGGGCCGAGTACATCTATAGAGTGTGTGTAGAGCTTTTTGCAATGTGCACTGCTTAGGCCTCGCAGAGCCCAAAGAGCCCTGCATGAGTGAAATACAGTGTGCTGTCATACACCAGGCAGTACAGTAGAAGTCAAGAAGCATCAACCAACTGGAGGCTGGTCAGAGGCAAAGTCAAAGTTCAATATTTTGTTCAGCAATTCAGCAAATAGAGCAGACTAAGCCACCAGGATGCTCCTGTGTTTTCTTTTCTACTTTATGGTCTTTTTCTCACAGATCCATAAAGTCGTATCATATTGACCTGCTAATATCCATCAATATTACCAAATCCCCCAGAACACGTGGATTGCTGTTTGTGATTTGAACAGACAGGAATGCAGCTGGAACAAAAGCCAGTCATCTCGACGTGGTGGATGCTCGGTCTCCTCCTGAGACGGAACATTTCAAACGGCTTTCCACAACATAACAAATATTGCCTACGACAGGCCAGACAAAATGCCCCTGTTGTTTTGCAAGGGAAAATGTGGCATTGTCCCTCCATGGCGGTCCCCTTCTGGGTGTGAATGGCCATCTAATCAAGCTCTCCCTTTCACTGCAGCTGGTTTACAGCGAACAGCGGGGCTGACCTCTGAGGGGCCTGCCTCCCCCTCCCCGTCCTCTGGGACCCTTCAACAAGCTTTAGAGGCCAAATGAGGTGTAAGTCTATTAAAAGGGAGTTTGTGTGTAGATCACAGTCCCTCTGGGGGTGGGGGCCTTTGCCTTGTCATTCAGGTGCGGCTAATTTCCTTCTGCTCCACACGCAGACACAGGGCAGACATGAGGCCTGCCTGCCCACGGTCCTCCTCATACTCAGACTAGACCCGCTGCTAGAATTTCAAATGACAGCTTCTTGCAGAGGCGGCAGGTGATTTATTAACACAGAATAGTGAAACAAAGAGACGTTGTATAAATGTTGTGGATTATATTTGCAATAAATGCGGAATACCGCGTGGCTGTGCAACTTTCACAAACCTTCAATCATTGTAAGAAAAAGTCAGTGTAGACACAATCTTTATAAACCCGCGACACAATTTATTTAATAAGACTCGTAAATACAATGCAGATAACACTGCATGCACGTTAGACGGAAGAACAAACAGGAACAATTTTTTGCTTGAATGTTTAAAAACCCTCTTTGGGCAGCCCGTTGCTCATTTGGGCAGAATTTGCAGGGATGTAAACACAGCATGCTGATAAATATATGGTCCTGTTGACTGCTGTTTATTGAACTGACGGAGAGGGAGAGGCTGGAGGGGACAAGGGAGGAGGAAATGCAGGAACAAGGCTATAGGCAATGCTTGAGTGAATGCGAGTTAGAATTTCTGGCATAAATTGATTGGAAGTGAGGGTTGTCAGAATAACATGATGTTCGACCAATCAGGGTCCTATAAAGAGACCTGTTTATCACAGCTCTACTGAGGTACCTTCAACCTCGCGGTTCCTTCATGCATTCACCAAACACAGTGACAATCACACCCTTGGCCGTGCATTACCTCAGTACCTGACAGTTATGTAGGTTATGGGGATGACTGGATCATCTCTGTACAGCAATTGCAAATGTACCTGACAATTATTTAGTTTTTGTACATAACTGGATCAGCTCTTACAATGTAATATACATACATATCAGCATATCACACAAGTACATAATGTAACCACCTTAGGAATGGGCCTATCCTATATTTGGCTGAGAATGAGCTTTTCCATATCAAGGATTGACAGTATTTGTCAGAGGGGACTAGGGTCAGCCGGGCAGCATTAACCTCTGGGAGGCCATCTCTGTGCAGTGCATTAGTCACAGAGGGGAGTGGGGGATGTCCTGTAATAGATTATTGACCAGCGGGCAGCGGCCTGCACCACACCATGTGGTCCTAGAGCCACTGACCTCTTCATCACAGATGGAGGATCCCACCTGCAGTCCAGAGCGAGGCTAGAGGACACACACACTCACTCACGCAGAACACACACGGTCCTACAGCAGCATAACCCCGGCCCGTAATGACAAACAGAGAAGTAATATTCTCTGTTTTGTTAGAAGACAGTTAGCAGGACAAAGAACCTGAAGGGTATGAAACCATATTCATTCATACTCTATAAAATGGGAGTCCTTGGCTCATCAAATTGAAAGTGCTGGGGAAACAACAATTGCTTCCATGAACTTAGACTAGCTAATTAAAGGCAGGCAATTTCTCTCCGAGAGTCACACTCAGGATCTTTAATTGAAATCAAAATGAATATCGCTGGAATACACAGAGTGCAGAGTGGGGTGGCGGCGGTGGGGGAGGCCGTATCTTTGGCCATTTCAACAGAGGGAAGCCACTGGTCGGAGGTAATTTGTACAGTGTCACTTCATGTGACTTTTCATATTTGATATGTTGGTTGCTGAGAAACAGATTCCATTCAGCATGAAACCGGAAATCACATTTCTACCAAACGGAGCTTAAAACAACTCATAGCATGCTGCATTAAAACAGCCAAAGGAAAAAAAAAAAACGAGAGATAATACAACAAATGACTTAAAACTGACTTAACCCAAAAAAAAGACAACAGCAACTAGAAACCATTGCCAATATCATCTGTGCTCTGTTTCCCTTTGGCTCAGTCTGGGATTTTTAATTGTTTGATAATTCATCTCTGAGCTCTAATTTACCCCCCGTCGTCAGCCCTGTATGTTCGACCATTGTGTGAGACATTCCACTGAATTTCAAATGGGCTTGTAGCATATAAACTCTTTCTTCCAGGGAAAGTACCTATTTATGGACATGTTTGTTTGTTGTTCATCAACGTTAACCCTTTGGGCGAGGGACGTCCGTATGCCGTCTTTTTTAGAACCGTCCCATGAACAGTCCTTGAGCAGCATGTCACATTGTTACTCTCAGTTTGAATGACTCTAATGATTAAGATATTTTAGACAGATAGACATAGATAGATATTTAAGATAATTCATGAAGCCAGTTAAATTCTCAACAGTAAAGTCATTGATTTCAGTTTTGTTTCAGGGACAAAGCACAGAATTTCCCATAACAATGATCCTACCTACCGCAGTCTACTAAATAACTTGGTAGTCTGATACATTCTCTAAAATAAGATGAAATGTTTTGTAATGTCTCCAATATATCATTCCTAGAGGCCACAGTGGAGGAGAAACACAAGTCTTGAGCGTTAAAACAAAATGTGCTCCTCAAAAACCCCACGAAGCATGCTTTCAGTGTTCACTTACAAGCAAACACATATGCACATGAACACGCACACACACACTAAAAGGATTGAGAATATGGGCCTATCAGAGCTGTGCACATTACATTGACTGGTGGAGGTCTTCACTGTTTAAGTGGAGCTGCCTGCTGAGGTTTTCCTCCCCGGCAGCAGGCCTATAAGAGTGGTAAGTGGCGGTGATGAGACACTGTCCCCTGTGCCTCCTTCAGCTGCCATTCCCTTTAAATTGAAACAGAGTCCTGCAAATAAATGCCACATTCTGAGCTGGGAAAACGCTGGAAAGTTGCATTTCATATAAGCACCCATCGGGGAATTGGCCCCGGCGCAGTCTGCTTTATTCGCTCTGCTTTTTGTTATTTATATGATGAAGGAGCAGGGCTACGTCAGGGTCATTTAGTGTTCATTTATCTTTTTATGTTGTGCTGCTGAGGCAGAGCACTAGAGTCAGGACTCAAGCTGCCTATTAAGCTACATAGCAGTGAATATGCAGGCAAACCGACATTTAAGTTCCCACCTATGGTTTAGAATATCACAAGCAATACTATTCTGATGCTATTACTTCGTGGTATCAATGTGCATTGGTTTTACCCCCTGTTCATTAGGTTTAAATGGTATCTCTCTTTAAGATTAATTGAAGCTGGGATAAAAGAAGATGGCTCCCAAGGGTGGCCCACTGTTTGTTATTCATGTTGGTCTGAAAACGGCAACAGTAAATCCTCTAAGTTGTTGTTAAGCTGGCTGTATTACCATATGTGTGCCATTTCCATGGAGTGACAGACCCCCTGGATCAAATGGGGACTATTGATCCAGCAGCACTCCATTTCAAGTTAATTGTGCTTGAAATGAGGTGCACACACTCAAGCATACCTGCATTGGGAAGGCTTTATTTATTTATATTTGTCAGGGAACCAGTGTCAGATAAACAGAAAATATTCAATTCACGTCTTATTCAATTTTGCTCAAAAGCGAGTTGTGCTGAAGTATGCTCTGAAAGTGTTTGAACCAGATTGAATCAGACTTTGATCCTCAACAAGGCCAGTCCTTGAAGAGACACAGACTACAACAAAACATTTGCCCATGTTTAGGCAATACAAAGCAGGAGATTGACTGAAATTACACTTGCAGGGCAATGATTTAACCTCATCAGAGGAAAAACCCAGATCAGTTTCTTTCAGAGTGTGACTGACAATATTCTCAGTAGCCTCCTCCTCCCTCCTCTCAGGACATCCCAGCTTTTTTTGCTGCAGCGTTAGAGGTGCTTTTCCTGGCTAGAGAGGTAAGTAAACCTGGCTGTAATATTTCAAGAGGGGTCGGGTGAAACCTGGCCTCTCCCTGACCCCTATTCCCTCCGACACTAACAAAGCGGGCTCCAAGGTAACCAGGCATGAAGAGCCTGGCAGAACCAAAGAGGTTGGAAGCGCCAGAGTTCCTCAGCAGACATCCCACTCAGCCTTCAGCGTGATCATGTGCCAGATTATGACTCCGAATACACCACTCAGCCTACAAATCATTTATCTCCCCGCAGCACGGCAGGCTAAAGTGGTGAATCTGGAGTGAAAAGAGGAACAGAAGATTAAATATTTCAGCCCTGATATTACAACATAATCAAATCGGAATCAGATCAAATCCCACGGGTATTTCCCCTAAACATATCCCCATGACACTGACACAGTATATAACCTCACTAAAAAGCTCCATGTCCTGCAATGTACAACCGCCTTTTCCAGAGCAGAGGAAAATTATGTAATAATAGAATATGCTGGCGATGAAAATTTACTGTATCATGAAATGTGATGAATCAAAAAAGACTACAATGCACATTCAGAGTCTAAGATAGCTGTCTGCTTCATCCCATTTTATTCACAACATAGAGGCAGCCCCAGTGTCAGAGACTGGAGGTGAACAACAGTGAATATCACTGCTCCCTCCACTGGCCCTGGGGCCACTGCACAGGGAAAGAGGCCAGCACAGCACCATTTACAGAATAATCTCCTCCCTCAGTTTGTTTAGAAGCCTATTCTTTTATAATAGTATATATAAATAAGTGAAAGTGTGTAATGGATTGCATTAAACAGGCAGGCATATTGAGGCAGGATTTAATTTGCATGCCAGATTAGCTTGCTATTGGTTGAGGCAGTGCCGCAGGGCACCCTATTCATTAATAGGATCTAGTCTCTTCAAATCCATTAAGTCAATTGAACCCATACATAATCTGATTTTAGAGGCACCATGTAAATGGTGAACTGGTATGCCTGTTCTGGGACAGCCCTTTGCTCTCTCAGTGATCTCTCCAGGACACATTTCACTACGCTATCCAAATATGGATCACATTGTGCAGAGCATAAAAAATGACAATTGGTTATACTATGTTAGTACAGGCCTGTATGTCAGCCTGTGGTAGAGAACTGAATATGAAACCGCAAGGCAAAAAATCCATTTTGTACAAATAACTTGTAAACAACTCAAACTCCACTTCCACAGATCATCAGAACCAGTGAATCCCATTCACGTTAACAAACTCACAGGGAGACGTGGGGGGGTCAAGATGACCTAAATCCTTGTTTGTGAGGCTGGCTGGTCAGGGCTGAGGAGGGGAACACTGCTGGAGGCGCTCTGAACACACGGCCTGACATAGCCGGGGTCATGCCTGAGCGACCCCACTAGCCCCAGATTTACACACTGTACACACACCCGCATCTGGGCCAACGGGGAGCCACACACACACACACACACACACACACACACACACACACACACACACACACCAACAAACTGTAGATTTGAAGAGAGGACAGGGACTCACCATGGGGAAATCCATAGAGTTTATAATTGGTGGAGTCTACAGAGAGGAGAAGAGAACCATAACAAATCTACACAAGGGTGCATGAGGCCAAAATAGACCTGAATCTCTTTTTGGAGATTCAAACAGTCTGAAGATTTTAGGAGTAAGAGAAGAGAAATAAATACTTTTTGTTTTGTGCAGTGCGATCCATGCAAACAGCCATAGGTCTAAACAGATTACTAGCCAGCATAGAAATATCATTCACCAGTTTCTCCAGTGTCCCTAACCAAGTTCTCCAGCAGGTCTATTTGTAACTTAGCATGGTAAATGTTCTTTATCCACTTTCCACTTGCTCCTGGTGCTGTCACTTAAAACATCTGTATTTGCGTTCATCATCGCAGCACACAGAGACCAAAACCTGCAGCACCTCTGCTGTATACAGCACTAACATAATTTGCTGGTTAAACATAAATATATTAATAAATAATCACAGTGGGAGGCAATTAGCTGCACCCCTCCTCAAGACTTGAACACTTCAAGACTTAGTCCTTAAACTGCACCACACGGATTTCTATGTCAGAGGATTTGTCACCTCTGCTGTGAGGTCTTCCCTGCTTTTCAAAATACACAATAGGGGGGAAAAATTAAATCCTTGGAGAAGGATTTAGACACTTATATAACTCCCCAATTATAAAGTTTTTTTTTCTTCAAGAAGCCTCAGTGCCCTCCCTTCTGTTTATATGACTCACAAATATCTAACACTGAACTGTGTATAATGCCAGTATGCCCACATGACTGCAGAAAAGGCTCTTTTGCTTTCTGCCCGACTGAGTCAGGCATAATGGGAGGCTTGAAAAGCTGCAAGCTTAAACCAGCGCAGTCTTAACAAAGCCTTGGTGGCTTGCTGGGAGACTGTGCATCCCAGGAAGTTGCCAAAAAACTAATTTTCAAGAGCACTCAGCATGGTCTTAAACCTATCTGATGGAACCACAACCGGACCAGACGTTAAATACCTTACTCCTGGGCAATTTGCTGACAATGAAGGAGGAAATGACTACGTAGGCCAGTATAATCACTATTAACATTCAGGACTAAAAAAAAAAGCCTTTTGCACCCTGTGTATATTTGAATGACAAACCAAAAAGAGAACAACACAGAACACCTACAACATCTGCTATCAACCATCGCATACAGGCTAGGTTAGAGATGAATTTGATACAGCTGAGAGTACCTGGGGAAGAATGCCTGGTATTTGCTTAACCCTATAGCTTTGTTCTCTTACAAGACCAGTCGGACATATTTTATGATAAACCACAACGACGCCAAGTCATTGAGAGGGCCCAATCCTCTACGACCCCCTACCTGGCCTCGGACCTCCCCTTTCCCTTCTTATGTTTCAACCCACCTTGATGTACCTGTTTACTTGGCCGTGGGTGGTCCGGCCCATACTAAAACAAATTCCCTTCCCCCCTTGGCAGATCCAGGCACAGAGTACCTGTTTATCCGATTTCAGGAAACAGCTAAAGCTGCCCACTAGTTTTGCAGTTTATGTCTGCACTGTTGTGGCGGTATGAAAGAGGTGGAACAGGATTGAGGGTGGGCGCATGGGAGGAGGGGATCATTCAGCAAAAGTCCCTTGGCCAGGCCTCAGGACCACCTAACCTGTGGCTTTATTCCTGACCCCATAATGTGAAGAGGGGGGTGGATATTACCTTTTCACCGACTGTGCTTCCCTGTCTACCCTGACCCCACAGAGACATTACAGTGGGCAAATATAAAGCAGGGTTTCATGAAGCCTGAGCTTATCTAGGCTCTGAAAGTATGTGAGACATGCTTGGGAACAAAAGGCCGTCTCTCAGCCTGGGAGCAGGCCAAGGGGATCTCTTTCAGCAGCCACAGATTGCCCTGTGTTTTCTTAATTGACAGACCCTGGCCAGATTTGATAGAAATGACATGCAGCTGGCGTGGGGCCTCGGCCTTCCAGGTAGACCACCTTTCAGCAGGAAAATTGTCCTCAATCCACTTCATAAATCAGTCTGATGGAGGTCCCAGTCCCCGTCTTCTACATGTTGTCCTGGTGAAGGTTCACCTCACCGTAGCTTACACCTGTGTGGGAAAAGTTCAATATTCCATAGTGCGGGGTCAACTTTCCTAAATCCCTATATAACCGATTAATGGCTTTAGCTGTAACCAGTCAAGAAAAATAATTATCAACATTTATTACTCTACACAGCCATATTTTGGTGGTTTTGGTAGTAGTCGGCACCCTCCTTAACAGTACGTACTTATTACTACAATACAGGTGAGATATTAGGGGTTCCTATATAAACCTATAAATTGCTTTTCCCACTCTGAGGAAAGCATGTCCTCAGCTGGCCAGATACAGTAGTGCACCCTTTTCATTTTAAAGGGGCCCTGTCAATCATGCCTGACTGATGTAAAGCTTGCTTTATCTCTGTTTACAAATTTAACCAAAAACTAATCTGCACTAAATATAACAGTAATTGTATTCAGAAAACTGGGCGCATGAAAATATTTGCATGCTTTTATTGTAGTCACTTAAAAAACAAAGGCAAATAGTGTGAAATGATATCAAGAATCAAGACAAGACAGTTATCTTAATGAATTCATTTTGAAGCATCTGCATGCTAAAGATACAGTGACAAAAAAGATCTCTGCAATTTTAGAAATGCAAATGATTCCCAGTAATGTTCCAGCAACAACAAGCAACAACAACAAAAACTGCCAAAATGCCTTTGTCACAGCCCATATTGTCAACATCTCTTGCGTACATTTAGATGCTAGGCATCCCAAAAGCTCAAACTCCTTGGAGAATTACAAGGGCCATATGGCATCCATGTCTAGAGCTCCCATGATCCACAGAGGCTGATTCTTCATCCGGCCTTTGAAAAAGGATTGCAAGGTGCCAAACGGTTTTGGTCCCCAGTGGACGTTAGTGGGCCATGGAAGATAAGAAACTAGCCATCCTAGACAGCCAGATAGAAAAGGCACCTCTTCCTCCTCCTGAACCCACACAGATCCACCTCAGGCCTCCTCAGTTCTGCTGTGCTGGTTGCTGACCCTCTTAATGATTCACTATTCATCCAACACCAACTTTTTATGATTTTGTTTACCTTCTTGATGTAATAACCATATTGTTATTGGTTAATAATCAAATAATCAATATTTTATTTGTATACTTTTTGTTTATATGGTTTTACATGTACAGGTTTCAACATCGGCAATCAATGACAAGGTGAGCCTTATGTCAGGCTTTGTCATCAGAGTTCAAAGGTCAAATTACTGTCTATGTTTACCCTATCGTCTGTAATACTTTGAAAATAAAAATAAAAACATTGTTTGCAATAACAGTGTAATGGGACTGCTATTTTGTGGTAAATGTCACATTTTCATAAAGGTCTCTGGGGAGATTGTAAGAATTAGAGCACACAATTACCAGCTTTCTGCTGCAGGTGACTTATTGCCTGGTCTGCTACTGTGTCAGACATTGTTTTCAGCTGAAAGACTAAATGTTGGCATCAATAGGTACCTCAAGTGTTCTTGTGTGTACAGACAGAGACACTCAGATAAAGGTGAGTAAGACAGTAATAGTTCAGTTTCTCCACACGACCCTAGCGCCAGAATAAGCACAAGCCAATAAAATAACTTAGTGAGTAATACTGAGTAATACTTTTAAAACACTTTTTTTCTGGAAGTAGCAATGAACTAATCCTTACTGGAGTGGGTTGGAAGTGTATACTTTAATAATCTTACCAGCAGAGTGCAAAGGGGTGCCTAATGAATGGTTGTGAACAGGGCCATATTATATAAGATACTCTGAAAAGGACAGTGATATATACAAATAGACTGCTACAAAAAAATCCTTAAAAAAATAATTTTGTACCCCCAGTTTCCTATAAATAAACCATACACTCGATTCTACCACACTGACATGCTCCAGATTCTTTGACAACGGGGAGTCCCAACCAGATGACCGTCACTGATCATCAATATTGCCTGATAGAGCTCTTGTCCCCTGGTTTTATGCCAGATGTAGCTTCTCCCTGGCCACCTGTCTGCACAGGGAACTTTTTCAGAAGGCCAGTAAAGGCAGACTGGGGAATTTAGGCAAAGGATGGGTCACAACCTCCCTCCTCAACTCTACAGCTGCTGGTCGGTTAATGAAGTAACAACAAATTGGGCCGCGGGCTAATTTGGAGTGGCGTTTCCTGGCCCCTCTTGGCCCATAGAGATGTGTTTCATTTTCTTTTATCAGTGATTCAGTCATGTGGCTTTACGCATGGACGCCTTTGTCTCCCCCCATCGCTGTGCTAATGGAAACTTCGTTAATGCCATTAATCTACAGACCAAGACATGTACTAAACACATATTTGGCTGTTTGTGCTCCTTTTGAGAAATATTGCTAAGAGCTTCCTTCACATCAGTCTTCATACTAACTGAAGCAATACTGTGTTCAACAAAGCATAAATCAGGCACAACAGATACCTAATATTTGACTATTCAACTTTTTAGTCAGCAGAATCTAAATTTAAGTGTAATTTATATTGCATTGTAAAGTATAACAAAAAGATCATATGAACTGATACATGCAATGGAAATTTGTAAAAGTTGCTGTGAGATAGCTAAGTGAATCTATTTGAGCAATGATTATTTTTGACAGCATTGCTTAGGGCTTGCAGAAGCTTTTTCGAATAGTTCAGATTTAATCAGGCAAATTGTAGCTTCAGATGCTAACGACTGTGACTTTCATTTATCAACAAATATGGAAACAAAAGGGGAAAAAAACCATCATATTCTGTATTTAATCAGATTTTAATTGCAACAGTGTCATACAAGGGTATTGCATGAAGCAGAGGCTCAATATTGTTGGCCTATCTTTCAAATTATGTAGTAAATTGTAGAGCACAATGTTTGCCTCTAGTCACCATGCAGATCATTTAGAGTTAAATGCTTTGCTTTGTCTGTAGTCAAACCCAAGTCCACATTTAAAGTAAGTGATGAGACAACCACACTAAGATCTTTCAATGTCCACTAAGCATAACAAGATGTGATCTGTGATTAAGGCAGAATGCTCTGATCTCTGAACTCTGATCTCTGCTTGCTGGAGGACACAAGTTCAACACAGTTACTTACAATTTAGCAGCCCAGATTAGTCAGGGGGTGAAACGCTGCTGCCAGTATGAATCCTCATCATTCTTATTGTATACTTATTTTCTATTAAGTAAATCACGGTGTTTATATTGCTGGCAAATTGAGCGTAGCTACAAAACGTGGCCTCTGGGTGCTCAAAATAGGGGAATAACTCAGGCCTGGGGTGGTAGTAGCCTTAAGGTCAGAGCTATGGGCTTGCAATGGGGAGGTCACCGCTTCAACCCCAGGACCAAAGGCTCAGAGTGGAGGAATGCATTAGCTTTAAAAGGACTAGAACCAGCCCTGGACTGATTCCTGAAGAGACCAACTGGACAGGAAGCACCAGAATGTGAACTTGACTGCTATGTGACCCATAAAAGCTGCTACACTACTGAAATGTGCCTTTGAATGATGTACTGAACACCCCACAGCTGCAGCGGTGCTTGCTTTTTATCAACCCAGCATGTAGTACTATGTGTTTGTGTGCTGCATGCATTGAAATTGGTCAGCTGTCAGCAAAATACACAAATTCCCAATGGCTTGACAAAGTGAGCAACAGACTATATTATATTGTACACTATTTACCCAGTGAATTGTGGTCCACTGTACAAGCAGCACCGTACCTTTAAGTGCTTACACTGAGAGGCAGGTACAGTACGACTCATTTGGCCGAAGAGCATCACTCAAGTGTCACTTGCCACTCCAGTACTAAGGCCAGCCCGACAACATTACTGTAGAATGAGTGGCGTAAAAGGGACAGGCAAGTCCTGCAGTAAATAATAGTTTTCTAATATACTTTGGTGGGAAATTTGTAAATACTTTGTATATCATGTTGCTGGGTGAACAAATACATAAGGATAAAAAAATATTACTCCGACTACGGCCATCAAAACAACAATACAACCTATGACAGTTTGACCGTTAAGGTAACATATGGGGCTCTTTCTAAACAAGAACTGGGCCAATGCATTCTCCATCCAAGCAGCGAACAGTAATTGTCAGTCACACTCTTCATGAAGTTCCATTCATTAAAGCAAATCAAAAAAAGCTCTTAATGAAGAGAGATGGGTATGTTTTTATGTGGGCGCTTGCTAGTGGGGCCAAATGCCAGCGGGCAAAACCCAAAGCTAGCTGTCCATGTGTTTCCTGTCCAGTCTGGGGTTAGGAACAGTGTAATTAGGGAGATGCTAATGGGTCTAACGGTTATTAGTGTCTTCAAAGGAAAGCTTCAAATGTCACTTAAATTAGATGCCATCCCAATGGCACGGTCATTCACTCCACTAGACGCTGACCTGCAGTCTTAGAAACATAAAACAGTGCTTGGCCTGAATCTACACAAAACAGCAGCTTTTCAACAACTGAGCTTCATATCCATGACACACATAAGGCCGCTGAAGAGGTAGTTAGTGCATCAGTATCTTATGCAAGTACATAAGATCATTCTAAATTGAGCTCCTGTTAATTTCAACTGATTCTAAACATAAATGTTTATTCATGCATATTTCAAAATCCAACATTATTTCTTGCTTGGTTGATCGACATTTGATGGCCACGCTTGCAAAGCCACTCTAATGTTGTCATTAGTTATGCTTCTCTGGTGACCAAAAGACTGATCCTTAAGTCCCAGAATCCACTAAGGTTGAATATGAATGGTTGGAGGAGATAAAGTACATCAAATAAATGAAAAAAGACTCACTCACTGATGGAACACGGGAGGAAAAGTCTGTTAATTAAAAATATGAAAATGAACAAAAATCTCTAAGACAGTTTTGGCCCCTCTCTTAAACCTCTTCCAACAGCGACATTTTAATTCTCTCTCTCTCTTAAAATGCATATGAACTTCATTGAATTAACAGTAAGACGCTGAGAACCGAGCCACCCTCAGCTTCATTTTAAGCAAGATCACATTTTTCCACATGTTGAAAGTGAAAAAAAAAAAACCATTTTATTCCTATTATTCCAGATAATGCTTGGTTAGTTACATGAGCAGTGTCACCAAGTGTTTATATCTTGTAGTTTTCCCAACTCTGATGTGGTCTTATTTATAGGTTGCCTGAAGTGAAATTGACATTCAGCTCTCTTGTTTGACTGGATGCTAATGTCTTTTGTAGATGAAGAATTACACAGAGATGCTTTGTGACAGAAGACAAATGGCAGTTGACCTGTAGATACAAAAAGGTGAACAGCTTTTTGGATGTGGAAAAAAGTTGCTTTTGAAACATTATATACCCATGAAGTGATTAAAAGCCTAAAACATCACTTTTAATAGGTAGATGTAAAGCTAATTTATCATACATTTATAAAATGTATAAAGGGTAAGAAAGAAAGAAAGAAAGAAAGAAAGAGAAAGAAGGAAAGTAAATACAGCCAGTTTTCTTCCTTTTCTGTATATTATGTTCATAGTTACACAAGTTAATAATCAACTTCACCGTGCCTGAAATAAGCCTGAAAAGTGCCAACATCTAATGTGTCCACATTGAATTGGCATGAGAGTTCCCTCCTGGTTGGACCACACTGGGAAGATGAAGCGAATTTGATTGATTACCACACAAACATCCATCCACTGTTGTTGGCATTTTTATCCACTTCAAAAATCAGGAGATCAACCTGAGTTTTGTCAAATTTACCATGGGAAATATGTGCATTTAGCATAGTATTGGGAAACATTCATATTTTACTATTTGGAAATGTATATATGTATGGTTACATTATCTAAATGTACCATTTTCTGCTAATAACAATACCATAGCCCAGAAATATATCTCTGTGTGTGAAGAAGAGGCCAATGAATTTTTAAGACTAAAGCTAGCCCTTGAATGCGGTTTAAACTAATAATAAGGCAGTGGAATTAATATTTTGTTTCAACTTCATTTAATTCCCAAACCATACAGACTGAGTAAATTAATACAAATGGCAGCCTTTGAGAGAGCAGACCACAAAGATGGGAGCATGACAGCCTCACAATCACAACTGATGTTTTTATTTGCTTCTGAGGGTTAGTAGTCTGTGTTTGCTATGAGGAGCAACCGCTGCCACACACATGAATGAAACTCAAGAGCCTCTGAAAAACATCATTGAGTTATTTTGTTAGAAAGGCTTTTGATGTATTCCTTTACATTTCATCTTGCCTAGTTTTACTAAGTATATTATATGATGCCAGGGGCTAAAACTGCATAGTGAATAAAATGGACCAACTTCATTGTGGCTTAGCATAAAATGATCAGTTGCTATTGATCCATAATTTGGACAAGTGCCAGATTATTGACAGGAAGACAAAATATGTTAGGCCAGCTATGTTTCAGAAATCCCCTCATACACTCAATCACTGGAACAGAAATTGCTCCATGGTATGTAATAACGCAGCCATGTTTCTTTCCCCCCTCTAGATCAATGCTAATTGAGGTCCTAGATGATGGATGTGGTCTGAAATGCTTTTAACCCGCTGACTGCTGAGCAACACATGAAGGAAGAGCTATACTGTACAGTTTACAAACTGCTTAAATTCTCTTGAGCATACTGAGAACTGAAGACGGCTTTTGCTGTCGGATTCTTATAGTTGCAGATGACACTGAATTATGTGATATTTTGTTTCAACAAACCTCTCATAAGGGCTTATGGTAAATTGTTCAACAGCTTGCAAATAATGTAGGGGCAAAAGTAGATTATCTAATTTGAGGATATGAGGGAAATTACAGATGCATTCATTTCTCTGTGACAAAAGCACTACTTTCATTTGGCAAACAGTGCTACCGATTATGTGCACTGACTCCTAGAGGAAATGCTTGCTTGTCCTTGGCTAACACTGAAACAACTGAAAAATCAGTTTGATGGATAAATGCATAATATGGATAACTACTGTATATAATATACTGTTTGTCTTGCCAGATGAATTACACTGTTTATTTTACAACATAATGAATGACAATGCCATGTCCCACTGGAGGAACAGCACAATATCATCTGCACAGCTAACAGAAGGATGCCATTCTCCAAACACAACTCCCTGTTGGTGCACCTTCAGTTTGTGGACAGCACAGAGCAGATGTGGTAAGCCATGCCATGAAGTGGAAAATGGACCTTTTGTGTTGTCAAAGACAAGTTACAATATAGTCTGCCAATCTTACCACCAGTGGAAACCATATGAGTGATTTTTCAAAATACCTACCTGTAGCAGAATAAGGAAGTCTTGATTCCTGTTGTGATTTCTGTGCATCAAGTGTGTACACAACATAAAAACTGATGCATCCAACCATGATGCAGTATAGGCTTGTTCTTTAAATCATAGCAGTGTTGGTCCTATAATGCAGTCCGGGGCACTGCTAGAAACTCTGGGTGTCCTGAGAGAATGTGACATTGGATCCCAGCCTGACCGATCTAACTTAAGACAGTATCACCTCTCCTCTCTCAGCCCCCTAAAAGTACTCCCCATGTTCCCCCCACTAGTATTTTCCCTGAATGTAGTTCAGTAGGCCTCTCGCTAAAAAAGTTGACGTGCAACCTGACTCATTGCTGCCACCATGTGTCAATTTAAGTCCTACAATTAAGAGCTGAACTTCATCTCCATCCAAACAAGTGCAATGCTTTGAAAACAGCAGGAACCTAGCTTGTCTGTTTCCAGCAGTTTGAAGACATGGGCTAACCAATGTTCCTTTCCATTCACTTATGCCCATTCTGATGGCTGGGCATACAAGTAGACCTAGATAGATATAGATTTTTAAATGCTTAGATGTAAAATTGCTCCACAGTGGTTAAACTTCTCTTTGGTGGTAAAACCAGCAGTGTACCTGATTCAGCTCAAATTGTCAGAAAATGTATGACACCTACTCTTGAACAGGTGGTCTCGTCTCCTCCCCTCCTGTTTTTGAGTTCCATACTCTACCTTGAGTCAGAAAAAGTGATGTCTGAAAGGCAATTGCTTTACATACAAATGTCCTTACAATTCAGTATTTGTATGTCAGAAGTTGATGCCAACAGCTACAGAATGAGTCAAAACACAGCTCTGACATTAAGGACATACTGCAAATACTTTATAATTACAGACAGCAATTTATGTTATATATACAACCCTGTAATACAATGATATACTTTGAATTCTTTATACAAGGTAAAATGGTTATTCCTATACGTGCTCTATGACCATGTAAAAATATGTAATTGAATTAGGGTGATGGGAATGACATTTTAGCAGTACGACAGTCAATTCTGATACAATTTAGTTTTCAGATTCATATACAACAACAGTGTCCCAAACACATGTATTTTAGAAAAGGCATTGGGAAGATTTCATTGGGAATGGTAATAATATTACAAAATCCTAAAATTATTTAAAATAAAGCATAGGCTATACCAGCCAGTTTTAATACTATGAATTAAGTTAGCACATGCATGCAAAATAAAATGTTTAATTAAACTCAAACATTTTAAAATGTTTCTAAATGAAACATAACATAACTGCTTCTTACAATGTGAAAAGCTTTGCAATATAAACAAAGTAAAACATGTACATTAAAAACAATACACTGTACTTTGGTTAGATTTGCCCTTCTTAAAAAGGTCACAAGTTACAACACTCAGTGATGAAATAGTGCAGTGGTAGTATCTTTTGGACATGGGGCAGGAAAAAAGAGCATGGCTTGCTTCAGTCATTTGTAAGTGTAGAAATATTTTCAATGCCATCAACGATAGGCATGTTTTATCAAACTCCAATAGAGTTTCATATCTTCTTGTCTTCTTGACATTGCTTGACAAAACTGACACACCCACAAGATACAGTTGAAAGTCATCAACTGCTTTGATGACAAAACCTGTAAACAAAGAAGGAAAATGTTCATTACTACTAATTGTTACTGCAGTCTATCAAATGAATATGAGCAAACAGACTGTACTAAGTTCATGGTCACATTGTTGGATATTTGATTGGCAGCTGTGATGTCAAAAGCTGTCCCATTACCTACCTGTTTACACTTGTTGGATGGACAGTTGGCCCTTTGGCTATATTTGGAGATTGATAAAAGGGGCAAACCCCACCACATCCTGTAGAAGTACCAGCGCCCTCTGTAAATGCGGCTCAACATCAATCTCTACATTTCGCTTCCGTAGGGGATCTAGGCTTGATTCAGTCACATTGTGACAGTGATTCACCTTCAGGGATTGCAGCTTCGGACAGTACTCTGCAACAGTCCTGTGAGCACAGCATGAAGAGGATTCTTACAAATGGATGTGCAATGAAACGATCACAGATGGGATGGTCAAAGTGTGGGTAGGGCGGCACAAAGTGTGACTCTCTGAACTATCAGTTAGTTGGATTACTATGTAATGAATGAAATGAAGTGGTACCTGATGGACTGGTTCCTAACCCGCAGGCAACCTGTCAGGTCCAGCTGCTCCAGGCCCCTGCAGTTCTTGGCCACCTCCTCCACAGATTCGTCAGTGACGTTGGCATTGACTGCTACAGACAGAGACCTCAACTTGAGACACTTCTTGGCCAGGTAGCAGATGGCGTCATCCTTGAGCTGGCGGCAGGCGGTGAGGTCGA
>CABFOQ010037381.1:87052-102111 GCA_900660455.1 Gephyroberyx darwinii | reverse complement strand
CCAATTACTGGCAGGAGCTCCTTGTCTGTCACCCAATCTGAGCAGTTTTGAAGTGACAGGTTCTGGAGAACTTTGTTGTCCCTCAACATAGAGCAAAATGCTTCCTTGGGAATGCATGGCCCAATCTGTAAATATCAGAACAGAGCAGATTACTTTTCCAAGACCTTATACATCAGCTACCACTGTCTCTATATATACACAGGCTTGTGAGCAAAACCACACTGCAATGTTTTTACACCCCACTCCTTGACTCAGCACTTACCTGGGACAGATCAAAAGTCCGACAGTTATCTAGATACACCTGGATGAGGGCATGGAACTGCTTGCTCACTCTCTGTAGGCTGACTAGGTGTCGCAATGGTAAATAGCATAAAATATGTGGAACTAGGACATCCTCCCAAGGCAAGTCAAAAAGATGACACCTGCCGGAAAAAATGCAAATCTTGGTTTTAGAGCTAAAATATGTAGTTACAGGTAAGGTTAGCGCCAAAGCGTTTTCTAAATAATTACTATCCAGTCATTATGTACGCGTTAAGGAGCTAGATTAGTTACAGCAATGTTAGCTAAATTACATAAAGTTACATTGTGTTAACTGTTAACCGTGTCATGGTATTAATGTATTCTATGTATCACTCAACAATGCACAACCGATAGTTACTCTAACTTAAAATGAGATAAACAAATGGCAGCAGTAACACCCCCTCAGTCTCTTGGGTTTTGCTGCTCGCAAGCTAACGTTAGCTGACTAGCTAGTTAGCTCGCTCGCCACCGAGCCAGCTGCTTTATAAATATAAAGCCCTCTGTTTACAAAACGCACATACTTTCGCACCCCTGCTTCTTCTTCCATTTTGCGTCGCCAATGGTATATAGAGTTGTTAATGAACTGTTGTTCTTCATATAGCTAGCAAAATATTGTACGCTCCCTTTGCATCCTACGAGCGTTTTGAGATGCAAACTACTGCTGTGTTCATGTGCTGTCGAAAGAAACGACATTACGATCTACCGGCACATGAACGAGCAATTGGCAGTCACAGAAAGATGGAATATTTCCGGATAAACGAGGAATTGCCTTAATATAGCGTTTAGGGAACGCAGAGTGTGGAATGTGTGTAAATAAATTATGGTGTTGTACAAAACAACTTTTTATCTTAACAAATCAATTAAAACGTAAATGACATGCCTGATGAGCATTTCTCCTATTCATACTGCCGCTGCAACACAAAGTGTTTCTGTAGCGTTTGATTTATGAACTAAAACAACATCCACTATGAACTAAAATAAACTTTCCATTTTTGTCATTTCTGACCAAAAGCGAGACAGGTCTTATTTACGCCCCTTTAAGCCTTGAACTAGGAGCGTACGAGGGGCACTTGAAAGCAGCACGTGTTATATTTCCGGGTTTATAAATTTGACAGCCTCGGTCCTCTCTTGCTGCATTAACGATGAAATACCAATTCAGAGCCGTGTACTGACCATTTAATGATACAGAACAAAGGGAGAACATGATATCGAAACATACACCTCATTACAATACATCTCAATACACCATAGCTATACACAGCACTAAAAACTATATTTCCACGGTTACTACATGGTTTAGCAGCATTTGACAAGTAATCAAATTAAAGTGGGCTAAATTCAATAACTTCATAATGTGCTGGGGTCTCATTCATCAAAATTGTCTTGGACTTGACCATAGATTATATTGATGAATATTATGAAACAAATGAAAAATGTATTGAGTATGAAGGTTGAATAATGTTATGAAGCTGTTGGTATGTCACAGAAGTTTGGAGAAAATCAACCCCACCCACTGATATCCACTTGTGTGAAGATAAGTGCAACTTTGACTTGGAGGTTGTCGTAAGCCCGAATTGTATTACTATGAACCTTTTACAAAGTGTCCCTGGTTTAATATACGAAACAAATCTGATGTTAAATATTCCCTGGATCTTTCTTCAGAGCTCAGCTTCATGTTAGACATCTTTCTGTGAGTTGAAAATAAGAGGAACGCATGCAACCAAATGAGTATGTTCTACAGATGTATGTGTTGAACAAATGACCATCCTGCCAATTCACCTCTAGGCAGAGGAACAATGGAGTCGGTCATGCTGAACAATTGCTGACTCAAGAGTTATGTTTCACTGAATGAGGTGAGCCAACAGGATAGCTGAGTGAATACCCACTTTTGACTGACTTCAAGCCGATATACAAGCTAAAGTACAAGAATGGCACATAAATCAATCTATGATTTTTATGCTGAGTCCCTGGATGGACAATCTGTTCCACTCAGCAACTACAGGGGGAAGGTGCTTCTGATCGTTAACGTTGCCACTTTCTGAGGGTCAACCGTAGAGGAGGTAATATTTTGAATTGATGAATAATAGCCAGATCACATCATTTCATAACACATATGCAGTCTTTTTTTTGGAAAAATATTTGAGTCAGTGTTTTCAATTGCTCCTTTCTCAGTACCACCGACTTAATGCACTGATGGAAATGTTTGGTGACGTCAACTTCACCGTCCTAGGATTCTCCTGTAATCAATTTGGTCTCCAGGCACCCGGTAGGCACATGGAAGTCTTTGAAATGAGACAGAAATAAAGGATTCTGAGGATATCATTTATTCAAAATAAAGGTTTCTTATCCGTCAATATTACGGAGCCTTTTCTATAACCTATAGCCATCAACAGCATACTGTATGCCTACATACTGTATCTGACAAATGTATATACTTGGTCAGATATGTTAGACATATGGCAAGTTGTTTTGAAGGTGTAGAAGGAAAACGGATTATATACGTTATGGTTTTCATGTCTGTTTTACCAGATGAACAACCCTTATCATCCTTATCAATTACGTTAGAGAATGTTTAGACTTCTTTGCCCTTGGTTTTATTAATTGTATTGTAACCACACTAAGACACTGTATCAACATTATATCTTGTTTCTTTGTTTATTTTTGTTTCAGAGGTAAATCATGAAATCCTTAATGTTCTGAAGTATGTGAGACCTGGCGGGGGGTTTGTCCCCAAATTCCCTGTGTTTGGCAAGGTTGAGGTCAATGGACTAAATGAAGAACCTCTTTTCACCTATCTCAAGGTAATGTATTTTGCATGGGATTGGGCTTTGTTTTTATCTTATTAATGATGAAACATTATTTGTTATAAAATATCGTATTGCTGTCAATGCTGCAGGTGTTTTGCCCTGAAAATAATGATCAATTACTAACATGTAGTGTTTCATTCTTACAACAGGAATCTTTGCCATTTGTAAATCCTGTTATTGGAGATATTAAGAAATTCTACTGGTCACCAATCAAAGTCAATGACATTCGGTGGAACTTTGAGAAGTTCCTCATTACTGCAGACGGTGTGCCTTTTGGACGGTAAGTCATAGACCTAGATGGATTTAAATTTTAGTTTTGAAGTTAGGAATACAATAAGCCCTCGGGTCTAATGGACTTTTCTTTGTTTCAGTTATGAACTTCACTGTCCCATTGAAAAGGTGGAAAGGGATATTGCAGAACTTCTGTAGAAGCAATACTTCAATTCTCCATACTTGGCTTCAAGGAAGTGAGTGCTTTAACATCAGTGGCAGAGTGACGATCCCCCAGTAAATGCAGATTTGCACCTGAGCTGGATCTGATAGGAGGGGGACGAGGACTCAGAGGTTCAGTGCATTCACTCTGAGAACAATTTCCCTTCAGCCACTGGTGTTTTTTTTTCCAGTGTCACTGTCCACTGTTTTCCTGTGATGGTGTCTGTTATTATGAAATAAAAGTTGAATGAATGAAAGAATAAATAAATAAATAAACCAATTCTAAACTAGTGTTGTTTGTATTTTCTACTCATATTTCTTGCCTCAAATACTAACTATTAACTGTTTTTCACGCGCAAAATACTACGTAAACAATAGAATGAATGTGTCTGTCAAAAGTCAGGTAACAGACTATTACATTTACTAGACTATTACTAGTTTCACGTATGTGCACACGTCTTCACGTCTTGCACTAGTATCACGGCAGACATTGTGCACGTAATTGGCCCTTCTGGCAACCCATAGTTCCAATTCTGCGCATGCGTATTTCGTTGTCAGTTAACAGCACCCAGTAAACATGGCTGGTGTTGGTTTCCGACGGTGGGCCCAAACCCTTTCTAAAGGGAAAGGGCCTGGCATTTCAGCGCTCCTATCGGGATGTAGAGCAGGTGAGTAGTTTTTTTTTAGCCTTCGACCATGTTGTGGGTTAAATACGTTTGATGATATTACTTAAACCTTCAGGTTTAAGTCCCTGAATGGACATAACCTTGACAGGGTAACGTTAGCTTACGCGTACGCGTAATGTCAACTGGAATAACGCTGTTGTTCCAGCCTACATTTGGCTTGATAGATGAGTTTATGCATTCAAATATCCAATGATTCGTATTTCAGCCTCTGGTGTTACGAAAGATATTCTCCCTGGTCCATACCCCAAGACTCCCGAGGAGAGAGCTGCTGCAGCAAAGAAGTACAACATGAGGGTTGAGGACTATGAACCGTATCCCGACAATGGCGAGGGGTGAGATTAATTTTGAATGGACATTCTTAGCACTCTTTTTCTTAGCCGTGTTAAGTTATGTTGACAGGTAATGTGCAACTTATTCAAGATGATGTTGACCAAATGCATGGAGTATTCTATCAGCCATCACCACTATATGGTCCACAGTAAAGTTCAGACCAGCAGCATATGCAGGTAATTGATTTCATGGATAATTAATTACTTAACGTTGTTGTGTGTATTTGTTTTTGAAGCTATGGTGATTATCCAAAGCTTCCAGATAGATCTCAGCATGAGAGAGACCCTTGGTATCAATGGGATCACCCTGACCTGAGGAGGAACTGGGGAGAGCCGGTAAGATAATTATTACATTACATGCTCTTAGATATTTCACCATTCATAATGTTGTACCACTGCATTAAGAGATACACCGTGTTGTATCATCACTGCAGGACTTTTCCTGCATAGAGGAAATTTTGGTGGCCGTCAAAGTGTTTTCCTTTAAGCGTTAAGAAACAAGGAACTGAAAAAACAAACTGGGAAAAAGCATAACTTAGAATCATTTGACTCTTGCCACAGTGCAGCCATTCAACTAGCTGAGGGTGCATGGTAATAACAAACTCAGTAATTTGCTGAAGCCCAGTTCAGACTACAAGGGTAGTACAGACTAAATGACTGGTCTGCTTGATGTCCTGTCTGGAGCCATATACACTACGTGATGGGACATAGATGAGGTGTCACACAGATGAAGACCTGGGATCACACATCAGATTTTGTCATTCAAAAACATTTTCCCATTTATCCAGAACAGTTCACTGTCAATACACTGTTACTGAACTGCTATGTTTATTGTTATGCACCAAACACCAAGTCAAATTACTTGTATGTAGATTCCTTGTAGATTTAGTAACTTTTCGGACCTTGACTTTATTTCGCAAACATGACTACCAAAAAATCAGCCCAGTTACAGACGGGGCATAATAATGGGTCTTTTTCCACATTCATTTCAGTCTCATATTTCATTAGAATTGGCATTAAAGAGGTACTGAAAAGTCTTAGATGTACTTTGATGAAACTTGCACCCTGAAATTGGTACAGCTAATGCTGCTTATATGCAAATTAGTATATGACATCACCTGGCACCCATGACTGGCACCACCAAAGACCAGGAAAAACCCTGCATTGATGAAGATGGCACATGCCTTTTTAGTTTTAAGTACCATTTTAGTTTTAATGACACAACCTTTAACATTCTTAGTTAGATCCTAGATAATTCTGAGGTACATCATATCCTCCTTCTGAAAAGGTACTGCTGTTGCATATTTTAGGCAGTGTTCAGATCAGCTTGATTCCCCACAGGCACTGCTTTCTCCACAGAAACACCAGTTGACTTAGACAGCGAAATAAATAATTTTGTCAATGCAAGATTGCCCCTGACAATCAGCATTTGTTCTGTATTTTTATAGATGCACTGGCATTTTGACATGTTCATCCGGAACCGTGTGGATACCTCTCCAAGCCCCGTTGCCTGGTCCACAATGTGCAAACAGCTGTTCGGTTTCATTGGATTCATGCTGTTAATGTTCTACCTTGGGGGCAAATACCCAGCATACCAACCTGTTGTAAGTACAGACAAAAGCTAGCACATGTTACAGAATATTTTCAAAGAATGATTGTAAATTTACGTGGTCATCATAATTGAATTAATTACTGCTACAACTTGGAACAAATGTGATTGGGGGAATTGCTCAAATTCCTCCTTGCTCGATTTTGTTGTGCTGCAGGTCTAGCTTGATAGGTTAATGTGGAACTATTAAGTGAATTTTATTAGACTACATTCCTAGGTGTCTGTTGTTGTTTTGTTTTTTAATGTAGTCACTGATATCAGACAATTGCTACCATGCTAGGGCAAACATTCTACCACTATCCCTGACTAAAATAAGCTCCTGGTCAACTAAAACTCATTAAGAAGAGGACAACTAACTGACTAGTCCATATAACCAACAAACCTATACAATATATATATATACCTCGAAATCTAGTGTTTATCAATAAAGATCTGAGAGTACTGTGGTGTTGTCAGAGGTGTTGTTGTTTTTTAACTTTCCACGAAAGAATTCCTGTGCAGTGTTATTCATCTAAGACTTCAGTCAGTTGATTTAAGAACAGGTAGTGTTTTGTAGTATTGTAGTATTTTGTATGACTAACCTTTGACATTGGCTTTCTGTGTGGTTATGTTCCCTCTTTACTATTGTTCTTGTGTTGCCAGACCTTTCTCCTCAATTCATTTTAGTGCTGTGCCAGCTCGAGAGAAACTTGTCTTGACAGTTTAATATTTTTAATGACATGCACATTTTCATTCTAACATTTTCTCTGTTACAGGCGCCAAAACAATATCCCTACAACAACCTGTACTTGGAGAGAGGAGGAGATCCTGAAAAACAACCTGAGGAAGTCAAACATTATGAAATCTAATGTCTAAAACTGACTACTTGTGTATATATATTTCTGTCATGAATAAAAACTTATGGTAACTCTTATGTCCATTGCAATTGTTCTTTTAATTGTGGAAAGCATGACAACATATAACACAAGCGGATGTTTGCTTATATTTTCCAATTAACATTGTAAAGGATAATATTGACTGGTACATGTTAGATCTGTTTTTAGGTGTGTTCGTAGGCCCTTTCGTGAGCATAAGAGTGAAAATGAGAAATTAGTATTAGTTTGCTACCCTGCAACGGGTCATATTAGGCCACGACTCGTTACCAATGTCCATATCGGCCACCGTCGGGAACTGACAACACGGAAAAGTACTTTGGTCAGAGTCCGTGGCTAAGTTGCTAGCTTGGCACTTAAGTAGCTCTACATTTTGTTAGTGGAGACAGTACAACTGCAATTAACATCTGACGTGAGTACATTGTTACATTCAAAACCATGTTAATCGTTTTAATTGAAGTTCGGTGCGTCAGATAAATAGTGTAGCTGATTTCTGTGGAACTAGGCCAACTAGCTAGCTAGCTAGCCAGCTCGCTTACAGTTGTTAGCGTCGGCTCTGACTATTCTCTGGATTTGAACGGCCAGACAATGCTAAGAGAGTGGCAAGATGGAACTTGAATGAGGTTTTCCTTCGAGTGTGTTTTTAAGTACAATAAATGAAATGTTGGCATTAAAGTTTGAGTGAGTGTAAGGAAGCGGTTCACTCGGGTTTTCTGTGTAACGTTACTGAGCTTGCTAGCGTGAAGTTGGTGTAACATGTTTGAAACGTAACTGGGCAGTTTATCGCACAAGGCTAGCAGGTTCGAAATGCTAACGTTACATTTCAAGGTAAATAATCTTAAAAGCTGCTTAGCATCAACATTACCGAGTAAGGAGTGTATCCCACACAACTGGACACGGTCCTTTTTTTAAACTTAAATATCTTATAATGTGGTGGCAAGTGTATAAGGTATAGTTACGTTAGCTAGCAATTCCAGGGAATAGTCGGGAGTCGGTGTGTCAGTATGGGTGGCACCCGGTTTGATGTTTATGCAGAAGACAGGCGTAAATTTGGATTTGGAGTGCATATATCTATCTAATATATCTAGTGCATGTATCGAATATGATTGCTACGTACATATTGCTAGACTCACAACACCGAATATGGTAAGGAATCCACTGTTCATGAGTTAATGTAGTCTATGTTCCTTTACCCAGACCTCTTGACAGCATACACCAGTAGAGGAAGATGAGGCTGAAGGAGATCCAGAGGACAGCGCATCAGGCGTGGAGTCCTGCTGCACACCATCCAATCTACCTGGCCTTAGGTAGCTTTAATACTGCAGTCTCTATTCTGATTCAAAACACATGGTTTTCACAGCACCTCTTCATAGATATAACATTTTAGTTGCATGTTGCAGACCACAGATTTTAATTTGTTGTAATTCTTTGGGTCAATAAATAGGCACATCAGCGCAACAGCTTGATGCTTCTTTCAACACCACTGCTGCTCTTGAGATATTCGAAATGGATTTTTCTGATCCCTGTCTGGATATGAAACTTAAGGGGTCATTGCCCACCTCAAACAGGTGAGCTATTGGGTGATACAGTAACTCAGGGTGGCAAACTAAAGTTGTTGTTTTTTCCACCAGGCACTTTCATTAATTTGGCAGTCAGCATAGAAAACATCTCCCAAAACCAGCATTTGGGTAGTTGCCAGTATTCATCTTTCATCCTGTACTGAATTTGTCAGTTGGTCAGCATCAAACACTCCTCGATACCTGTGTGCTATCAAACTTTGTCACAGTTTACAGCACTGGAGAAAATAATTTTCAACTAATTGTGTCTATTCTTTATTGAGCAGTATGTAAAAGGAAATAAAAGTTAAATTGTTTGAAAATTGCACCTCAACTGTGAATCTTAAAGGTTCTTCAAAGTTTAGCTGCATATTTCCACCTAACTCAGTCAACTCTGTTAGATGCTGAAATGTTCTGCATTGAAACAAGGCTGAGATGGAATACATAGTAGGGGAGACAAAGTAACAAATACTTGTACTCACTATGTTGTTGTCCCCTTTACATTCCATAGGTTGCATAGCATCATATGGGTGAATTTTGGAATGGGAGCAGACTGTTCAGGAGGGAGACTGGTTGGTGGCAGTGAAAATGGCACATTAACGGTATATAGCCCAGAAGCCATAATAGCCTCTGGAGCAGAGGCAATAGTGGGACAGTGTGACAAACACACAGGCCCCGTCCGAGCACTTGATTTCAACCCTTTCCAGGTAATGTCTGCGGTCAAAGTCTTGCGATGAGACATCTTATAATGGACAGCCCATTGAATTCTTCCAGTGGTGCTGTACTCTACACATTTCATCTTTCTCAATTGATGTCTCTTCCAGAGCAATCTCCTTGCATCAGGAGCAAATGATTCAGAGATATATATCTGGGATCTGAACAACTTAAGCAATCCAATGACACCAGGAACAAAGGCCCAGGTGATTGCATATTTACACACTTTAAATATCAACTTTTATGGTAATATTTGATTGAAAGATCATAAGTTTTATGAATTTCATGGTTGTGTGAGATGGGTTGATTTCTTTTAAAGCTGACCCACATTTGTGCTTAAAGTCAAACAATAGAAACCACAATCTCCAACAACAGTTATGTTGAACAGTTGTCTCCCTGTTTCCTTACTATTGTAGCAAAGCGAGGTAAGAAATAAAGCAACAACAAATTTGTGTTTGTGGTTTCCATTTGGTGTGTGGTGTGTGTAACCGCCTTGGGGTTATGGGAATGATAATACCTTTCCACTAGGACATTTTCTTTTATAAGGTTGTCATGTCCCAAATAAGTCACTAATTTGCAATATAAGCAACATTTATGAGTATATGATTTCACAGGATGGTCTCTTTGATGTAGCAGAAATGATTGGTGTGTGTATAGCACTTACTGACATGGTTTTGTAACGATCAAAATACTTTTGTAGTGAGCTAAAATAGATGTGTGCACTTAATTACATTTTGCATGTGCATTTCTGATCCAATGTCAATGTCAGCAGTTGACTCTTTATGGAAATTTAAATTTGCAACACTAACACTGTTCACATGCTGCATACATTTTCTTTGCATTATTTAAATATCAGGCATGTAGCTGTTTCAGACTTGCACAAGCAGCCTTGTTTTGTCAGTAACATAGTCCTTCTCCCCTTTCAGCCTGCTGAAGATATCAGTGTTGTGTCCTGGAACAGGCAGGTTCAGCACATCCTGGCTTCGGCCAACCCCAGTGGGAAAGCAGTTGTCTGGGATCTGAGAAAGAATGAGCCTATTATCAAGATCAGTGACCACAGCAACAGGGTTTGTGGCTCTAAATTTGTTATTGTTCTTCACCTGATAGTACACTAGTAAATCCCTGTCATCATTGTGTATGTTATCTGTTATGTGTGTTAGATGCACTGTTCAGGAATGCTCTGGCACCCTGAAGTGGCCACTCAGTTGGTGTTGGCCTCCGAAGATGACCGCCTCCCTGTCATCCAGATGTGGGACCTTCGTTTTGCCACATCACCCCTCAAAGTACTCGAGAACCACACAAGGTAAGGCTTTAGCGGTTTTTCAGATACACATTTCTGGCCAAGATTATTGTCAGTTCTTCACACATTCATCTATCAATTTACAGCATATGATCAAACGGTAAGAATAAAAAATATCTTTTTCAAATTTGAAGCCTTTAAAGATTATTACTTATTGTTTGATGATGTCCTGTTAAATAGAACAGATGAACGTGTGAAGGCTTAAAGTTGATTCAATTTCCAATTATTTCAGAAGATATTGTACATTATCTGCATAAATTGCAAGGGTGCCAATAATCTTGGCCAGAACTGTATATCCTGCTAATTTATGTTAGGTAATCTTGTGGGACCTTCCTTCTGTTGATAATTTAATGCCATTTTCTTATTAGGGGAATTCTGTCCATATCCTGGAGCCAAGCTGACTCTGAGCTCCTACTGAGTAGTGCTAAAGACAACCGTATCCTCTGCTGGAATCCAAACACTGGAGAAGTATGTCCCCTTAGGAGCTGCTTCTGTGATACTCTCTCAATTACCATCATTATTGTTATTTGATGACAATGCCATGGATCCTCACATATCTCATGTCTCTCATTCTAGGTCATTTATGAGCTGCCAACAATCAACCAGTGGTGTTTTGATGTCCAGTGGTGCCCCAGGAATCCAGCCCTGCTGTCAGCAGCCTCGTTTGACGGGAGGATCAGTGTCTATTCTGTGATGGGAGGGAGCTTGGAGGCTCAGCAGCAAAGCACTGCTGATAAGGTAGTGGCTGTCTCTCCTTTTGTTCCCTAAGGCTCTACTGAGAGATGTGTTGTTTATCAGTAAGATCATGCTGTTGTGAAACTTGGTTTCTTTTGGACACAGATTAACATAGATTAATCAACACTTTGTTATGGACACGTGTATGAGTTTTTATTTAATTTTGAAGATAGTTAAATGGCTCCCTGTGATAACTTAAACATCCTCTGAAGAGTTGTGCTTATTTTATCAATGTTTTGTGTTTAATTCAACAGATATCATCCTCATTTGACACCATGGATCCCTTTGGGACAGGGCAGGTGCTCCCTCCCCTGCAAGTTCCCCAACCTACAGCGCAGGCCACCATAGTTCCCCCACTGAAGAAGCCACCTAAATGGGTGCGCAGGCCAGTGGGGGCTTCCTTTGCTGTGAGTGCAACAGAAAAATGCTTTATGATCATGTTAAAGAAATGGCATTACTATAAGTTTCCCAATTGATTTAATTGTTTATGTATGATCTGCTGGTTTCCTATGTTTCAGTTTGGTGGGAAGTTGATAACCTTTGAGAATCCCAAGCTGCCTCCAGCACAGAGCCCCCAGCCTGTCCCCAGACAAGTGTTTGTGAGCCAGGTGACCACAGAGACTGAGTTCCTCCAGCGCTCCAGGGAGCTGCAGGCAGCGCTGCAGTCAGGCACTTTCACCAGCTACTGCCAAAACAAGATTCAAAATGCCCCATCAGACGCTGAGCAGGACATATGGAAGTTCCTTCTGGTGGGCCTTACACATGCTATATATTAGGGCTACACAATGTATTGTTTTATTATTGTCATCGTGATATGATCTTGTGCGATATACACATCGCAAAAGACTGCAGTATCTACTTTGAATAGGCCTATAATGTATTTAATAACGTGCACATCTGTGTTTGTGTTTATTTTTCGCAAGTCATATCGTTATCGAAGTATTAAACAACATTATCACATATTTTCCTCATATCATGCAGACCTAAGTGAGACATATTTTTGGTTGTACATTTGTCAGCCAGTGTGGAGTTTCTGAGCTTATCCACCACTTCAATTTTACAGGTCAATTTTGAGGATGAAGCCCGTGTTAAATTCCTCAGACTTTTGGGTTTCAGCAAAGATGAATTGGAGCGAAAGGTATTCTGTCTTTGGTTTGCATGTATCAGTGTTGGTAATTAATATGTAACATTTGTAAGCAGGTGTACATTTGTAAAAACCCCATTTCATAGTTGTAACCGCATTGTGTTAATTCAGATTTCAAAATGCCTTGGGAAGAACATGCAGCCCAATGGACATGGAGTAGATGCTAAAGATTTGGCAGAAAAGATGCAGTTACTCTCCACTGAGGTCAGTAATCCTGCATGCAGCCAGTTTATTTTCTAATCCGTGTGGTCGTTATTTTGTATTTGCCAGATCTTGGTACTCTTGTTGCCTGTAAATAGTGGGTTTTTTTCATTTCCAGAGGTCTGATGACGCGAGTGCTGCAGCTGAAAGCAGGACTTCTGGTTCTACTTCACCGTCAGACTTCTTCAGCCAGATCCCAAAGGAAAATTCCAGTTTCCAGATCCCTGTTTCATCTGGTAAAACTCACCATATATGACACAATTATGTGATTACACTTGTTAGCTCACTGTCTGGATATCTGACAGTCATCTTTTCTTTCTTTCTTTTTCATCAATGAAAATGTAACTGCAGCTTGTGTTGCTTGGTTGATAGCTTATGCCCTATTTGTTCCTTAGATACTGATGGTCTGATAAGCCAGGCACTGCTGGTGGGTAACTTCGAGGGAGCTGTGGATCTCTGTCTAAATGACTGCCGATACGCTGAAGCCATCCTGCTGTCTATCAGTGGAGGACAGGAGCTGCTCAAGAAGACTCAGCAAAGATACCTGGACAAGCAGAAGAACAGCATTTCAATGGCAAGAGAATCAATATCTCACTAAGAGACTTCATAAAACCTGTTGTTTCAGCAAAGTTGAATGCATTGTGGTTCTGTTAATACAATCAGATAGGAATGTGTGTATTAGAGTTATATTAACTCAATTTGATTTGCCCCCCACACCAGCTTATATCATCAGTAGTCACCCAGAACTGGAGAGACATAGTGCAAAGCTGTGAGTTGGACAATTGGAAGGAGGCTCTTGCTGCTCTGCTGACCTACGCTCACCCTGAAGAGTTTGCTCGTCTGTGCGGTAAGTTATTCAGCAACGTAGCAGAATATCAATCATGCTGTGGCTTGTTTTGCCTCCCAGGTTTTGCCAGTACTTGTTTTACTTGCCTACCAACATTTATGTCTGCACCCATCCTCCCTGTTACCTCTTTAATTATCCCTCTATCTTTGTCCTCCTTTGATTCTGTCCTCCTACTTCTCTCCTTCTCCTTAGACACCCTGGGAGCCCGTTTGGAGGGTGAGGTGACAGAGAAGCGCTGCCTGCAGGCCTGTCTCTGTTATATCTGCTCTGGGAACATTGAAAAGCTTGTGGAGTGCTGGGCTCTGCAGAGGGACTGCTCCTCCCCTCTTGTTTTAGAGGTATATCTTTTGTAAGGTTTGATGTAGGCTGCACTATTGCCCATTTTGACCACTGTCAGATTAATTCTAGATCAGGCACTGCTTCATCTGCAGTTTGTTTTCGATACTTTCAGTGACCATAAGAGTTAGCAAGCACAGTGACATTTTCTGCCTCTGTGTGTGTGTGGACTTGACAGGACCTGGTGGAGAAGGTGATGATTTTGCGCAAGTCAATCGAATGCCTCCGCAATACCGAGGTGGCAGTCCGGAGCCCTATCCTGGCAGAGAAGCTAACTCGCTATGCTGGCATACTGGCTGCAGAGGGAAGCCTGGCCACTGCCATGACCTACCTGCCTAAGAACTCAGAACAAGTAAGAGGCATAGTAACAGCCTCATTCCAATCAGTCGTGACGTTGCTTTCTATGGATTGTAATATACACATTTGTGTGTGCACTACTTTGTCTCTCCAGCCCCAAATCATGATGCTCAGAGACAGGCTATTCCATGCTCAGGGAGAGGCCGCCATTGGACAGCAGCCTCCCGTCCCCTACAACAGAGTGACCGTGTCAACAGCCAAGCCCACTCCTGCTGCTCAGGCATCTGCACATAAAGCACAAATAATGGTATTCATTCCTCAGTAATTGGGAGCAATTATTTGTGAATCCATTCTTGAAAAGTAACTTGTTGTACCCAGTATTGCAGAGTTTGTGCCTCCCCTGTTTCTGATGAATGATTTGTTTTCAACCACAGGGTCAGTACCAGCCTGCCCCACCTGCCCAGATGGCTCCAGTTGGGCAGCCTCCTATGCCCTCAGTTTTTACCCCACAAGCTGCTTCTACCAACACCGGGCCTGGCTTGCCACCCTCTCCTCATGTACTGCTGCCCAGCGCACCCCGTCCCGCCATACGGCCTTCCTACCCCCAACATTCTGCCCCTGCTTCAGGTTTGACATTGTCCGATTGCACACTACTTTGTCATTTCAGGTTGATTTGATTTAATAGCACTTGCTTGTATTCTTTCTCAGGCTTCCCTCCTAATCAGCAATTCCAGCCCCAGCCTATGCCCGTGGGTGGACCCTCAGCCTTCGCTCCTCCACGTCCTTCTATGCCAGCTGCTAACTTATCAGGACCCCCGCTGCCGTCTTTATCTACCCCCGGGGGCCTGCCTGCCATGCCCAGTCCTGGGGTGCCACCAACGGGCTTCATGTCCT
>CABFOQ010037381.1:55855-87012 GCA_900660455.1 Gephyroberyx darwinii | reverse complement strand
TGCCAGCTCACAGCCCGGCGCCCCAGTCCCCTTGTACCCAGGGGGCTCTCACAACCAGGGCCCTGCACCACCTATGGCAGCTGCCCCTTATGCCCCTCTTGGGTCAGGATATCCACAGGGAGGACCCGGAGCTCCTGCTGTAAAGCCTTTCCCTGCCCCTGCCATCGCTCCTCCTCCTACAGGTAGCTCACATTTTGGTTTTAGTCCAAAGCAAATCGCCATCACAATCACGTTCTATCCATTTGGATTCAGTCGTGCTTAACAAAGAATTGGCAGTAAGACGTTTCTGTTGACACATCCATTGCCTCATTCTTGGAGATGGATACAGCATTATAGATGTTAGCTGGAATATGTTGCTAATGGTTATTCACTCCTGTTCAGCTGTCCTCATCATTTGACTTTCAGGCTACTTTCCTTGGCTGAGTTCCCAGTGTGACGATCAAGGTGACAGGGTTAGGGTTGGATATGGCATAACAGCAATGAAAATATATATGGTTGTGTTTGCTTGTGCAGCCACATGCTTTAGGGAAATGTAGTGGCTTAAATTAGGAGCTAATAGATGTGTATGTTAGCTGTAACCACATAGTGTAATAATTGCAAGTCCAGGCTTGATACCAGATTTCACCAGGTTTTATTTTGGATCACATATCACCAGCTCCCAGTGAAGATAATATATTTCACATTATCAAACATTATTAACAATGCAAATGAATACTCGGTTTTTGGAAATAATAAATTGATTATGAGATCCAAACAGGTCTATTACATTACATTACACTACACTGTTAACCTATAACTGCTCTTCGATGCTGCCTGAACATTGCCATATTTGCTATTTTGTTTGTGTTCATTTACCTGCTGGGATCTATAGCAAATATATGTTTTCCCTTTTTTAAGTGATTTCGCCATGTATACTAACCTTAGCTCAAAGAGATTGTCTCATAAAGACTGATCTTTGGCTGCTTGAGTTTGTATAGAGGAGTAAATGCCTGATGGCTGAATTTGTTTCTAATTTGGGATCTGTTCTGATTCAGGCGCACAAGACGGCTGGAATGACCCACCAGCAGTACGAGGTGGACCCAGGAAGAAGAAGGTATTTCTCCTTCGATTACTACAAATCCCGCTGTAGCTGACAGTCTGTTGAAATGGAGAGGAGAGAAACTCAGACACTGAATTTGTAGATGTTTCCTGCTTTTCAGGGTTTAGGGTTTTCCTGGCCCAGAAAAGGGCTGTAATGGCAATAAACATGGGAACTTAATACGACATAAGCTCAGCTCAGTCTGTTATTAGACTGAATTAAGTTATGGAACTAATTCCTACTTATTTTTACACTAGTATTAAATTTAGTGTCCAGTGACTGGACAATTGTAATTTGCACATTTTATTTTATTTTTTAAAATGGCAATAGCATGGAGAACCACTCTGTAGTGTGGTAATCCCTTGAACACAGCTCATTGTCTAAGGAGGTTTAATGCCCTTGATGTTTGAAAGTCTCACTGAGTGAATGTGTTGTACTGTTGTCTGTCCATAGGTCCCTGATAACTACACTCCACCAGCTCCCATCACTGCTCCTGTAATGGGCTTCTCAATGGAGGCCCCTCAGCCCCACGACCCCGCCCAAGTCCCACCTGGGGCCCCTCAGGAGCCCAGCGTGCAGGTCAGTTGCAAATGGTTATTCACATTCACCATCAGGGGCTGTTGCTGAATGCTCTGATAGGACAACATGATTGTTTTAATAGTGCACTGCTGTTGAACGTGCATGGAAAAACAAGTATTTCTGTACTTTCTTCTTTAGCTCCTCCAGCAGCTGCCAGCAGAGAGGGTGGAGCAGAGAGAGATCCCTGCTGAACACCTGGTGCTCAAAACCACCTTTGACAGCCTGGTGCAGCGCTGCCAGCTAGCAGCAGGAGACCCAGTAAGTCTCAGAGCCTTTTTAATGCTGTGGCATCATCCAACTTGCACAATGTTGGAAATAAAGCTTGTATTGATTGAAGGACAAACATTTTGTTGGATACGAAATGATGAAAAATATTTCCTTCGCAGCAAACAAAAAGGAAACTTGATGACGCGGCCAAACGCCTGGGATACCTATATGACAAGCTGAGAGACCAGTCGGTAAGGACCAGACAGATTGTCAACCGGCTGCAAAAATAAGAAACCACAAAACAAAACGAAAGGATTTAACTGGCCCAGTTTACTTTGACAAACACAACGACTGACATTCTGTAGTTAAAGCTACACAAGCCAAGCTTCGTATGTAAAACTACACCCGTCTTATCAGCCTAAATCACAAAATGGGCCTAAGTAAAATTCTGGTGTGTGGTATGGACACTGGCGAGAAGTAGGTGATAAATTGAAACTTAACAGCGAAATACAAGAATTTGTGTCGAGCTGCATAAACCCCAGACAACTTCCCACCTGTAAATTATACTTGAATTAACTTCTTGCATTCTTTCTGTGAGTGATAGTTACCTGCCTTGATGTGGAAGAGAGAGCAGGTGCCGCTTGGTGATGTTTCATATTGTCTTTATTGTTTCATATTGTCTATAGCTTTCTCACAATATCCTGGGTGGGCTTCATGAGATCAGCCGCTGTGTGGCGAGCCAGAACTACCAGCGGGGTCTGGAGGTCCACACCCAGGTTGTCAGCAGCAGCAATTTCAGCGAGATCTCCGCCTTCATGCCCATCCTCAAAGTGGTCATGACCATCGCCAACAAGCTGGCCGTCTGACACCAGGGCAAAGACATACCGGACTTCAGTGTTATGGGTCATATTGTTATATATGTATTTATTTCTTTTTGAGCTAATGACTTGTGCTTTCATAATAAGAATAATTACTAATATTGCAGATTGTGGAATTCACTATGTAATGTACTCGGCTGACTTGGCTGACGAGGAGGAATTTTCCATAAGAGAATTGTCATTGTTGCTGTGGTAATTTAGGATACGATGAATGTTTTATGAAAGTTGTGATTCGGTGTAATTTCGAGAGTGGGAAATGTTGGTGTAAAATACAGAGCAGTAATGCTGCAGTGTGCAAATGGTTACATGTACTTGGTTGACAGTACAGCATATACACAATATTGCATATGATTTTCCTCTCACCTTGTCTTTGTTTTATTCCCTTGGATTTTTCTGCTACTGCAGGAACAAAATCCTAAATATGTGGGATTAACTACTACTGCAGCCAAGGCAAGGTTGAAAATCTGTATAATTAGAGTTTGGAGTGCACTTTATATCGTCCATCTGTAATTTATATGGGAGGAAAGGTGTGTCATTGTGCTCTCTTTACTGAGCATGAGCCATGTCACAACAGGCAACAGATTCAGGACATTGAGATCAAGAAAGAATAACATTTTACACACACATACTATATGCACCATAGTACTGACTTGATCTCTCTATTAACAGTTTGTCTAATTGTGCCATCAGGGTTTTTTGGGCCAAAAAACAGAATGTAATTCAGTAATCTTTGTCCAGTTGCTGTATTTTTTTTTTTTTTTTACATTTTATGTTTAGTTTACCCTATTAGCACAGTGATGCCCTGGTGGCTTGTAATTGAACATCTTTCCTCTGTTGTCCTCACACCTTTTTTTTTTTTTTTTGTGTGCATGCTTCCAATGTTAACTCCAACTCCTGTGTTTTTCTCACTGCTGATTTCACATGGCAGCTCATGAAAAAGAAAATCACCATTTCTGTTGAATTGCAAAAGATCCCCCCCGTGCACCTACTCACCCATGATAAATCAGCCACTCCTGTTAACATACAATTTCAGTGATATCTCTATTATACCCAGGCTACCCCTATCTTCTTTTGACTCCAAGTTACTTGTCAGTCCTTTTCCCCTCATACTTGTTTTAGTTTAGAACATACAGACTGAAAACAAATGTATTAAAGAATGAAAATGGAAAATGAATTGTGATGACTGAGAAGAATTGTTGGTCCCTGGACATAAGGAGAGTCTGGGTATAAACATATATCATGTGGCAGCAGAAGGCAGTAAAGTGCCTCAGTGCTCATTTTGGTTGCACATATATTTATACAATCCATGTTGCTTACTTTATTCATTTTCTGTACATCTTTTTCAAATAAATTTCTGTTCCAATTTTTTTCAGACTTGTTTGAGTTGATTCAGTTCTTCAATTTTGATATAAATTTGATTGCTTTAACATTTTGAAGTATAAAGTAGACCTATGCAATATCTTAAACCCATAGTCTTACATTTAATGTACATGTGTTTCCATGTATGCACAGTAGATGGCGCCATTATGCCGTAAAACGAAGAAAAGCTCCTGGTAAACTTAATTACAAACGACTTGTCGCGTATTCGTGTGCTTTTTGGTCGGTGATAACAAAATGGGCTCTGTAACGAAAGTATTTTTGGAGTTGAACAACTAATGGAAATAGATGCAACAATATGAATTGTTTATACAGAATGCCAAACAATCACACAAAAACATAAAATACATCACTACACTACATACATCATCATTAGTTGAAGCTGTCAAACTCCATGAGTGAGGTTTTTTGTACACTCTGGATGCGCTTGGTGTTCATCAGTCTCAGCAATTTCCACACTTAACACACATGCACTGTGTACGTGATACAATGGAGTTTATGTTTTACAATAAACCAAACATTGCAGTGTCACCACAAAGCAAAAGTCCAGCCAGTACTTGTGTACTGCTACGGTATTATGAGTTATGATCACAAAGTAACTTACTTTATAGATTTTTGTTCATTTTTTCTCGTTTAATTTGAAGTGAATATTCCCATTCCCTACACCACCCCACACAGGTATCTACTTGTTGATGACATCAGAATTCAGGAAGTCAATTGCTAAACCCCTGAGGTACTACCTAACGGTATTTTCAAGTAGGAGTTCGCATCTACTATCTTTACCAAGTGCAGCAACATTTTCTGATCTTTTGCTGCCCTTGTGTGTTGTCAGAAATATTGCAATTATGAGTTGAGCACACATGAACGGCTCAGCAAAGTGGTGAATACCACTGGGAAAGTCGGAATTTTTCTATAAGATGTGATGTTTATGGGGCGGATAGTATTTCAACAACTGAGAGTAACAATTATGCAATTTATTACTATAGGTTATTGTGTGGCATCCCATGTAAATAACTAGTATTATAGTATGGCTTTTTAAACTTTTAGTTAAGTCTTAAAGTACACATCAGCAACAAAAACGACATTGTTATAGGGTCCATTTTGCTTTTATTTCCGACCAAAAACAATTGGGTACGCGATAAGTAGTATTCACTACCTCCCAAAACGGAAGTAGGAGCTTATGAAGCACGTGAAGGGAGCATTTCGACTATACTCGATGTGACGTCACAGGGCACAGAGCCTGGAAGCCAAGCCATGTCAACGGCAGATAGCTAAAGAAACCTACTTCATTATTAGCTGGTATATTGTTGGGCATCCTATGTACATAATTGGTATTATATATGTTTATATTTTCAGTCTTTACATTTTAGTTATCATCCATTTTTGGGCATACGTATAACTCGCCCATTTGGTGTTGAAGAGAGAACAGCTGCAAATACGATTTAGCTTCGAGTTTCTTTGTATTACTACAAAACATGGAATGAAGACCTACACCATTACTGGCAACATAACAAGTCTACACAATTATGAAGTGGATTCGATTTTATAAAATAAAACAACAGCCGCCAACATAACTACTTCTGTTCCAGGGGCCATTCTGCTACTGATTCAGGCCAAAAACATGATTTATTTGAAAGCAGCACTTGTCTGAAATGACAACTGGCGCGTGTTCTTCTATACAACCTCCTTGGTGTTAACTAGGATCAACAAGTGTACGTTTTCTATGTACTTCCCCCTCCTCCTCTGCTTCACTTTTGGATTGGTCCAGGAAAATCATAAGTCGGGGACCCGCTGCTGGTTGGCTGGGTTGAATCAGACGCTGTGTGCAGCATGGCGTGAACATTTTTTTTCGGGGTGTTTGAACCGGAGTAACCTCGACCTCGTCTCGGCTGATTTTGATAATGATGTAACTTCACCACACATCATGCGAGAGGAGTGCCTTGAGTCATGCCGACGTGAGAGTATGCCATTTATGGGACAGTAGAGATGTTGGCTCAGCTTTTAATAAGGCTGTAGCTCCTTGTAACCTTCCCACAGTTAGCTGACTTATTATGAGCCTTGTCGTTGTCATTCTTCCACAAATGTGCAAACTATGACTTCGTACCTTCCCACCGACATGAATAGAATAAACAGATATGTAGAAGTACTTTTGCATGTGTGTGAAAGAGAGACATACAAAACAAATTATGGAATCAACCATAAAAAAAATCACCAAAACTCTTAAACCTAGACTCCCCAATTACAACAGAGAAATAACTAACTAGACCAAATTCAGGCCCTGCAACCTAAAAAGGCGTGTGGTGCTGACGGGACACCAAATGGGCTGATCACACTGGTCATAAATTCCACACTGCCCTGCTTAAACTATTTAAATACTTTTAAGTGTGATATTCCATCTGGGACCATGGACTAATAACTGCAATAGTAAAAAATGGTGATAAGTTTGATCCAAATAATTAGAGGCACAGGAGTCAGCAGCAACATGGGGAAAATGTTTTTGTTCAGTTATAACTGCTGTACTGCAAAACCTTTCCAGAGAACAGAACATTCAGAGAAAAAGCCAAATTGGATTTTTATTAAATATCACGTCAGATTAAACTTACACCCTCCACACCCTCATAGAAAAACATGTTGATCAAAACAAATCCAAAATTTTCTTTTTTATTTTGAGAAGACTTTTGAATTTGGCATGAAGGTCTTCTCAAAATATTACATAGTGGTGTGGAGGGGGGCACAGTATACCTAAACAACAAAGGTGCAGTCAGAATTGGCCATAAAAGACCAGATTCTTCCACTTATGTGTTACATTTTCTGAAACTGAAACTCTACATACTGAACTTTGTAAATCGATTCTAAAAGTGACCGTGAAAACCCCCAACAGTGTGTAGAGCTGAAACGGACCTATTTCCTCCTGTACTTTCAATTCAAACATGAACATCTCAAACAGAGAGACTCCATCTGCTATCACCAAGCCTTCAAATGTCAACAGGAGAGTAGATAAAATGAATTTGAATGCCACTTGGCCCTAAACAGAAGAGTACTCAGTGTCAGACGGCAGTTTATGACCTGCCTTAACCTGAGAGACAGCCAGTAGAAAAGCAACCCAACCACACTGAATGAATAACACATCCCAGCATGTTTGGTTTTCATTAAATGTTCCACCCTCTTTTCTTGATTCTTCAACTGGATAATCAAACTGACTGAAACATGGCTGTCTCTGTCTTAGATTTGTATTTAGAGCATTTCCTTTAGTGGCTGTAGATATCGCTATCTCTGTCTCTCCCTATATATATCTCATCAGCTGAAAAAGTAGAGCAACAACAACTATTAATTCAATTATAAGTGTATTGAAAATACCTGTGAACTTTATTTCAGAATATATTTCATATTTTACATATTCAGAAGACCTTTTGATCCCCTAATGATGAAGAACAAACAATTAATTTTGGAGTTCTGAACAACAAGAGGTGTTTGCATGGCTTGGGATAATAGTCAGGTTTGGTAAGTGCTATGACGCTGTAACATTCCCCAAAATAATTACAACCACCTTTTGTTTGAAGTTTCATATTGAGATGCCATTAGTTGGTGCATCCATCAGGGCCTATTTATTTGTATTTTATATTTTTTACAAAAGTTACATCTCTGTTGCCAAACACAATTAATCATTTGCACCAGGTGTAAAGGCTGCAACTACATCCTCTGAAATCAATAGAAAATAGACCATTAAAGAGTCTGCATTTACCTTGATTTTCTACCGAGTTTGTTTACCTTTGATGCTTATGTGGTATGCAAGAATAAGCACAATGTTACACCTGGTGCATAGGACTGTAAACCTACACTTTAGTCAGATTTGCTTTGTGGTACTTGTACCTATTTGTCTTAAGTGACAGGATGTGAGATCAGGAATGGATGTAAGTCATAAGGCATTAGGCAGTATCCTGACTCTTGGGAAAAAATTAATAGGTGCTCCAATTCTGTATATTTTAGAAGGCTATCCGCCAAATTTGAGAATGCTGAAAATGTGTATTTATGTATATTTATATATATATTTAAAAAGAAAATCAACAAAAACCTCTTCTGACATTTTTTTAGTACATAAAAGGAAATAAATAAACAACATGATTACATTCTAGCGCACAGCCAGAATGGAGGATGAATATAAAAAGCAATGGACCTAGAATGATTTCAGTGACAATCAGCTTTGTAGGACATCAAAGGGAAACCAGACCATTTCTCATAAAAAAACAACATGGCAGCAGTTCTGATGATCCAAAAACTAAGCAACTTCACAGTACATTACAAAAATAGATGCAGTGCAGCAGTTCTGCCATTAGAGTCACCAAAAGATAGCTCACCACAACACCTACACCATGCATGGCATGTTGTTTTGTAACACCAGAACTGTTACAGGATTGGCTGCTACATGAACCCTTTTGTTTGCTCCGGTGGTCTCATCTCCCTGCTGCAATTGTTTCAGGACAAGAGAGGGACATGGAGAGGGTCTCAAGAAAAGCAAAGTGACTACCATATTTTAAAAACTTTCCACAATCATATGTTGAGTGGAGAAGCAATATTGAGCTACAGTGTGCTATAGAGGGCCATCTATAGTCATATGCATGGTTGTCAACAATTGGCACATTCTTGGCACTGTGACATATCCATTAAAAATAACACAAGTCAATTGAAAACTGCATGGTATGAAATTAAACTTACATAGAATATTGACAGATAATATTGAATGGCAGTTTCAATTTTGTGATAATGTGTCCCCCAAGTCAATGGTTCTCAATCCAGTCCTCAAGGACCCCCCTGTCCTGGAGGTTTTAGCTCCAGCTCTACTCAGACACAGCTGAACCAATTAGAGGCTTCAGGTTTTCATGAAACTTTAATTGGTTCAGGTGTGTCTGAGTAGAGCTGGAGCTCAAACCTCCAGGACAGGGGGTCCTTGAGGACTGGAATGAGAACCGCTGCCCTAAGTTGTCCTGAGAAAGTACTACCCAATAACTCCATAGACTAAATGTGTGTTCATATTGCATCATCATGGGTTTGTGTCTTCAATGGTCAATGTTTTTTATCCTAAAGATTTTGATTGTTCTACAAATCTGATTTCATTTTCTTTAGGTGGTAATCGATTTACACATTAATGTAAATAGTGAAATATATATCGTCTGTGCCAATGCATATCCTCAATTGGTACTGTTTCAGTCCAGTTTTGGTATACTTGTTTCAGTATAGTCAGGTAATAGGAAAAGCATTAAGGTCTGGGTTCCCTTACTCTTTTATCTCATCATGTAAAAAGCCAGCAACAGGACATGAAAGTAAGTCATCACAGGTTTATCACAGGTTTTTTCAGATCTTAGGATGCCCAAAAAGTTCATTTAAATCACTGTAAAAACTTGCTGTAAACTGCAATAATGTCACACAAAGGCAATAATCTCTAAATCAGTACCATACCCTACCAGATGAAAAAGTGTTACTTTATATTTAAGCGTTCTATTCCTTGTAAATTTTGAGTAATGATTGAGTAATAATTATACAAAACTGTTTGGCTACATGATCCACACTGCATGAAAACTATGCACACCAAAGTGGCAAAACAGCTGAGAATGTAGTTGACAGTTACTTCAACACTAGAACATCTTTGACAACTTTGATTGATTGCCTATGCAATAATTTGTATCATTGCAACAAATTTGGCTGTCTGAGCTATAGGAGCAAGTGCTATGCGGGGAGCTTTGCAAAACATGGTCTTTCTTTATCCATTGAACTTCTTTTGTTGCAGCTACAAACCACAAAACAGGCTAAATGAGCTCAAGACCCTCATGAAGCAGATTTTTTATCTTCAGGACACTAGACATGTATCGCTGTCAAAGGAATATGAGGGCATGGTTGCAGCTACACAAAAGAAAAGAGCTCCTCCAAAAAATTACACTATTTACTTGTTGGCTTCTTCTTTTAGGTTGTCTTGAAGCTGACCATATTTTAAAAACCTTAGCCACTTCTGTGGCTTCCGTCTCCAGTGCGCTGTAGTCTGGCCAGGACTATTTCATGGGACACCCTCTTACGGTCCTTTGCCAGGCCCAAGAAGCACATGAAGTCGATGAAACAGGTCGTAAGGTTCAACTTGCAGCCAAACTCACTTGTTGCATAGTCATACGGAAAGGTGTGGTGATAATTGTGAAATCCCTCACCTGAAAAACGCACAGAATAGCGGAGTCAGCAGTTGATGGTTAAAATGTAATGTGTTCTCATACTTTTGGTTCTGTGTAACTGAATAAGGAATAATTGTCACAGACTTGAGTGTTTGAGCATAATACATAAAACTGATTGATTTGTATGTGTTGTTATATGTTTACTGATATACTATGATGCATTATTTGTTGTTTTAATTGTCGCTTTATTTATATGGGAGCACATTGTAACTTGTTTTTCATACCTATGGCACTGAATGTGACAAACTTGTTCTCCCTGGGATTGATGTTCTGGTCATAGGGCCTGTTTCCCCACATGTGAGCAGCGCTGTTGACCAGCCAGGTGGCGTTCAGGACCAAGGTGTACCTCAACAGAGCTGGGACGAAGTAGCCCACCCACAGAGACTCCCCCCACAGGTACCAAGGTACAACCATGGGGACAAAGAAGCACATGAGCAACACAGACGGCTTGTAATACCTGCAGAGGAAAACACAAAGGACAGAGACAGCTATTACTCAATATTATATAAGTCTGTCTGAAACAGGATTGTTCACTTTCTTGTCATCCTTTACATGAAACAACTAAGCCAGCATTAATATGTAACTCTCAGCAGTTTTGTTTGTTTTGGAATTGTTACCATGCTAAACCACACTGACAACTTATAACCTGCATTGCAATCCCAAATCTTCTGTAGTGGAGAGGTTTGTCTTTGCTTTATTTGCCCTTTGAGGGAACATAATGCCATTCACTAGCTGTTGTACAATTGTGTAATTGAATAATTTTATATTTCTAAATTTGAAACATCAGAAAAATAAAGGACTCCCAGATTTTGCCTATATTTAGCTATTAGATGAAGTATAAAATCACTCATTGACTAAAAATACTTACTTCCTTTGAAACATTACAACCTTATCGGCCTTCAGGTCACTGAGCTCCAGCTTACGTCCTTTGTCAATGACATCAGGGTGCTTGCGCACCAGGAGCCAGCCAATGTGGGCAAAGAAGAAGCCCCGAATTGCATTGTGAGGGTCAGCATCCGTCTCTGAATATTTGTGGTGAACCCTATGGTCTCGAGCCCATTCAAAGATATCATTCTGTGGGTTGAAGTAAAGACAAAGATTGCATACACTGTAAGCTCAACATGGTACTTACTGACATTAAGTACCACTTGCCTCAGAGAGAGAGAGAGAAAATTTGGAGATACCTGAAAGGCCATGGAGTTAGCAACGCCAAGAAAGATTCTTAGGGGTAATGAGGCCTTGTAGGACCTGTGACTCCACAGGCGATGAGCTCCTGCAGTCACTCCTAAAGCACTTATAAAAAAGCAAATCAGAGCTGTAGGGAACAGAGAAATGCATTAACAAATTAGTTTGATGACTTCCAAAACCCCTGTGATTAATATTTTGTTGCACTAATACTGCACAGTGAATCTGACTAAATTTGAGGCCACTGCACCCAAAATAACTGCAAAAAATAGTATACATAAGACATTTTCTGCACTTTTGTTACTGATAAGGTCCACTTATTTTCTTAATATGTTTAGTCAGTGGGTGACAAACACTCCATACAAGTTTTTTTTCACCCAGTTGATATTTTTTGCCTTTTAAATGAAGACTTAGGTGTGCAGATATTCTTGTTTCCTCAATATCTTCAGAAATGTGATCACTAGAAGTTTATATACATTTAGAAATCAAAATAGGAGTGTAACAATGTGCTCAATACAATTCAATATACCACATTGGCTTTCCAACACAATATTGTCAAGGCATCATAAGTTAGGCTAATAGTTTCACCCTAATACAAGAAATTAAACAAGGAAGGTGTTGTTATGTGGCATACTATTATAATACATATTTGCGAATGTTACTTATAACAGATTACGACAGATGTATTGCAATAGAAAAAAAAAACTGACTGCAGCTTTTAATATATTAGACATATACATCCCAATAAACAAATTAAGAAACAAAATGTGCAAAATAGTTAAAGTAGTATCCAGCTTCTCTATAAAGGACTTAGGTTTTCTGCACTCTTACTGTTTTTGTGGCAACCATACATTTGTCCTGACGCATGATGTGACTTTAAATCTCTGAGTATATATTGCTACATGCCTGCTGCATAATCCCCTACATGTAGGATAGTGGGAAAATTGGAGACAGCAGAGATCCAGGCAGCAACCTCTTAGCATTAACCAGTGGTGAGAAAGTGGGCTGGTTGTCTGACTGCACACAATGCCGCTGAATCCTCAAGTAGATCTGCACGACATAACATTACAGCTGTGATTTGGATTTTATTTTATTCCACTAAATCAGTTCGTTAACATTGGGCCACTACGATTATCTGCCGGTGCCGCTTCGCTGGCAGCTGCCCGCCTACACGAAATCTGAAACGAAATAACAGGTTGATAAAATGTAATATTTACTTACACCAAACCAAGGTCAAAGGAGATGCTGAAGGTATAAGGAAAACGGCGTACAGAGCACCTATATGCAATAAAGTCATCAAAATGATATTTCTCCATACTAATATCCTGGGAGGTTTGGGGCCTTCTTTCTCTCTGTATGTGTGATCAAAAGAGTCGTCTCTTGTGACTGTCGCTTCTGGAGGAACACTCCCGTTCCTGGACTTGTGCTTTTCCACCGCCTCCGTCTCAGTCATAGTGGCTGTGATTTGGTGATGTGTCCACTGGCAAAGATTAAATATATTTGTTACCAACGTCATTTCGTGTTTATGCCGGTAAAATACATTCACATCGTGCATATGTTAATCATTTTAGTGCTAGCCTTGTATGCTAGCTACCCGCTGATGTTGGCTGGTGCTTTGCGACCATGGAGAAGAGGAAGATGCTAACGATGATGCTGACTTCTAAGTGACAAACGACATGCGGTGCGTTGCATAATACCGATTTTACAGCTGCAGAAAAACCAAATGGGAGACACATAACTCACCGGATGGAGACTGACGAGTCGAAAAGAGTGCCCGGAGTGTGAAAGTGTGATAACGCTGGCTTGTTTCACTCAAAGTACAGCAAATTAATTCACAGTAGCAGCTGGCGATATGCAGTTCGCTACGCATCTGTGAAAGATGCAGCTCGATGTTCCTTGGCAGCGATTGGCCAATCAGAGCTTCGATGCCGCCCCACGCTCGGACTCTGATTGGCTGTCTGTCTATCTGCTGTTCGCGTTTTATTCATTCCCTGCCAGATGTATATTTACCTCCCCTAGTGAGCAGTTGCTGTCCGGACATGTATTGAATTAATCATACGTATAAGATTCACCGTGGATTAAATTGAATCCATAATGACATGAGTACAAGACAATGTGTAGCTATAAGCCTCAAAATGAACAAAACTAAATCCAGTGGACAGGCACGCACTGTACCCACCGCACTCTTACCAAAAAAGAATTATAGTAATCCTATAATAAATAAATAAAAAATATATAGAAGGATAAGCTACAAATATCACAAAATATCAGCAAAATCCCTAAAGCCATAAAGGCCCTAGAGGACTCCACCCACTTTCAAAATCGCCAATGCCTATAAACACTCCCAAAGTCCCTATAGGAATATAATATGAATATTCAAGTCATACCTTAAATTACGATAAATAAATAGTAGAAAGTACCGTAAGGTCACTACGATCTCGCTATTGAGCACCACAGACACATTAGGCTATTAATTCCCACGGGAATATAATATTAATATTAAAGTAATAGGATACAAAAACATATACCTAAGAGTACTGTAGACTCACTATAAAGTTTTTTTTTGGCAGTGCACCGATGTGATATATTTCACTTCCATTGGCTTAGAAGACAAAAAGCTATAATCAATTCTGAGAGGAAGGGCAGAAATGAAATGTAGTATGGTGGTGATGAACTGAGGAGGTAGTTTTGTGACTGCCAGAGTGGGTAATCGGGCTAGTATCTGCATGTAGTTCCTAGGGCCAGATAATGCCTTGTAGGGCAGATGTCATCATCACCAGCACGTCCTAAATTTAAAAGCACAGCACGTGTCTCCATCTAGTGGAGAAATGATGCAGCACAGTGAGCACATATGCTTACTTATCACAGCAAGCAGGCCCATGCTACTATTTATTTAGACGGTGGGCCTACAGTGAATAGCAGCCTGATTCACGCATTGACACATTACTTCAGCGATTGCCACTCGTTTCGCTTGCAGCATATATGTGACGTCATCACCACGCGTCTTTATTTACTTCTGGTCCAGTAGCCGCAATGGAAGTAAACAGGGATGAAGCGGAGCGCTGCATTGACATTGCAACTGCGGCATTAACAGACGATCAACCCGAGAAGGCCCAGAGATTTCTAGAGAAGGCACAGCGACTCTTCCCGACAGATAAAGCAAAGGGTAAGACGCCTGAGCAGGTCGCTGTAGCTGTGAAGGCGTGCAGCATCATCTGCAGCATCACCTGCATTCCGGATGAGCACTGCAATGCATTTAGCCGGGGCCTTGATAGCAAACTAGCTAGCTCAGTTACTTTATGCATCTGGGTGGTCAGGTCATGTTGGGTGTTTTTTTTTTTCTTCAAGGAAAGTAATATTGCTCTCGTTTTGTTTATGGTATATTGCTCAACATGACAAGGGACAGCTGCGGTGCAAATGTGTCAAAGTGACTTGTTACCGACTGGCTTGTCTTTTAAGCCTAGTAACTGTTAAGTCAAAACCCACAAAAAACAGCTTCCAGTCAAGCCACTCTATAACTACCCCCTACACCTTCTCTCTATGAAATGGCAATTCATATTGAATAAGAGCCTGAATATTTAGTAATGCTCACAACACTGATATTATATGCCTTCTAGCACTGCTGGAGTTAATAGCTAAGAATGGATTTACACCCAGACAAGGAACCCACTCAGAGTTCAGAGGGGACACGGGGACTCGACAGCGGCAGGCCCCCAGAGAGGACACAAAACCTGAAGAAAAGCCATCAGACACTGCCAAACCATACACCTCGGATCAGTTAGGCGCAGTGAAGAGGTACTCAAGTTTGATATTATGTATATCTGGTAGAGCGTTATTTATTGTTATGGCGGCCTAGTGGATGTGCCATGAATCAAAGGACACATTTTTCAGTCTTCATATTGCACTTGACATGAAGAATCATTCATTCCCCACACAGGATTAAACAATGTAAAGACTTCTATGAAATTCTCGGGGTCCAGAAAGACGCTTCTGAAGATGAACTCAAAAGGTCATATAGAAAACTTGCTTTGAAATTCCATCCTGACAAGAATCATGCTCCAGGCGCAACAGAGGCATTTAAAGGTAATCTAACCTACGTTGATTAGTGTTGGTATCATACAGCCTATTTCGAGGCTGCATGTTCATATTTGTCTAAAGATGTAACATTTATCAACTTTGTTGTTTCCAACAGCTATTGGGAATGCATATGCTGTTCTGAGTAACCCTGACAAAAAGAGACAGTATGATCAGTGTGGAGAAGAGAGGAGACACCCTTCAAGACAAGGCCCAGAAAATGGGAATTTCGAGGCAGATATCTCACCTGAAGACCTCTTTAATATGTTCTTCGGTGGAGGCTACCCATCAAGTTAGTTTCACCGGCTTGTCTTGTTTTCACATACTGCTTGATGTGAAAAGAGGTGATGTAATACCCATTGCTTCACTCATAGAGTACTACTGCTCATGATCCATCTGTTCGTTGCTGCATGTGGTTTAATCTAGGTAATGCTCATGTGTACACCAATGGGAGAATGCGCTACCAGAGACCAGAGAGAAGAGAACGACAGCGAGATGTAAGCTTGATAATAGATTTTTATCATTGGGTTTCTGCAGACAGCAGATTTACAAATGATGTACTTTGTAATGTTAAACAGCAGGGGGAGACATTGAGTCATCTTTTATTAAATTGTATTAGTTGACTCTTACAGGTATGTTCAGCAATATTCCCAATTCCTTTGAATGTTTTTGAAACAGAATTCAGCAATGGATTTATATCACAAATAAGTTTAAGTAGGTGATTATATCAAAATCATCTGTTGTGTCATTAAATGTGTCGTTTTGCAGGGAGGCCTTGCCCTCTTCATCCAGGTCATGCCCATCCTCATCCTGGTCATTGTGTCAGCTCTCAGTCAGATGATGGTTAACAACCCCCCCTACAGCCTCAGCTTCAGGCCGTGAGTGTGATCCCTATTCTGAACACATGCCTAGAAGGATATTTAAGAGTGCTAATAACCTTGATAGCCTTTATTTTGCTTCTTTTTTTTTTAATTGGACTGCGACAAAAGATTATCTTCACATTACATAATTGTCAATGGTAACCCAATGGACATGTATTTCACAATTGGCTAATTGTTATATTTTCATGCTTTTTATTCTATGATTAGAAGTTGGAAAGCAAAGAATGGTTACTGGCCTTGAAATTCTATTGGATCATATAATTGATTTCTAGATTTACCTCAGCTTTGTGAGAATTGTATTTGCTTAGCATTTGCAGACTCATTGTTCCCTTTTATTGACATGCTAGTCTTTTGTCTGCAATGAATTAACCATCTTGATGCAGCACCAATTACCTTGAAATAATCAAAAATATTTTCTGGGTTTGCCAGGATCCCCAAGCTCCACATGTCTGCTCTCTCTCCATGCCTGTCTTTATGTCTGAGATACACTTCAGGAGTTACTAGCCTGTGTTTGTGTCATTATCAGTCACGATTCACACTGAGGGAAATGGACAGTGCCAGATCTCTGTTTTCCCTCTCCTGTGTTCAATCATGTGAAGTCCAGTCCTCTCTTCTGCACTGCACAGGTCAGCAGGTCACACACACAAGAGGCTGACTGAGAACCTGAAGGTGCCATACTATGTGGGGGACCAGTTCTTCAAGGAGTACACTGGCATTAATCTGAAGAATTTAGAGAGGACAGTGGAGGATGATTACATCTCTAACCTTCGCAACAACTGTTGGAAGGAGAAGCAACAAAGTATGTTTGCCTGGAAAACAAATTTTACTTTTATTAGACCATGAGTTTTGATGATGTGCTGTTGGTTATCCAATTATATCCAGATTTCAAGGTGTTATGTTTTAGAAATGAACACATTAATGGTCTTGGCTTGCTGGTTAGAGAGTCCATTCTTCATCCAGAGGACCCAGGTTCAAGCCCTGTGCCAGCAAGCATGCCCACTGCCGAAATGTCCTTGAGCAACACAACATCTTAAATTATATGATCTCAACTCAAGGCCTTAAATGGTCTTGAATACAGTTAAATGTAGCATTTTAAGTCTTAAAAATGTTGTGGTTTCTTGGTGCGCTGTTCTTCCGCTTAGAAATTAGTCCAGTCATGCAGACAATATTCTGATAGGTCTACAGTTGTTTTCATTTTCATGTATTCAATTTTCAATTGTGAAATTTGTGTTATATTTTATTCTAAAATTCATTAAAATTAATTTTTAAAAAAGAGAATTTCCCAACAGAGATCAATGAAGAATCACATTATTATTATTATTATTATTATTATTGTTGTTGTGGTGAATGTTTTGCTAACCAACAGGCTTCTTTAACTGCAACAAATTACTATGGTGTTTTGACCTTTTCCCCTCTCTGCTTTTAGCTTTTATTGTGCTTTATTTATTAAGATGTTTCTGTTGTTTCTTGCAGAAGAAGGCATGCTTTACAGAGCTCGCTATTTTGGAGACAGCGATCTGTACCAGAGGGCACAGAAGGCTCGCACACCAAGTTGTGCCAAGCTATCCGAGATCACAGCTTCGCTACACGGTTGACGCTACTTTCATACTTATGTGTAAGCTCTCAAAACTAATATGTATTTTTCTTGTTTTGTTTGTGAACATATTCAACAATGACTTCCTGCATCTGTGGCTACAATTCACAGCTTTAACACTTTAACGCTTTTTGCCTTGTCTCCAGGTTTCCAGAATCACCACGAAGATAATTTATTGGCTGTAAATAGATAAGCTTTAACAATCAGGAGACTGAAGATGACACAACATGCAAAACTACAAACAGTCCAGCCTCACTGTCCTTGAGAATATGGCATACTCAAGATGGCCACGAGAATTGGTTAAAACCATCTCTTTGAAATATTGGAATATGGAATTAACTTGAACATAATGTTTAGAGTTGGGAAAACACAAAAAAATAACTGGGTTTGGATAACCTCCAAGCCCCAATTTTGATGTGCCATGAAGCTGACAGCGCTCAACTTCACATGGTTTTAGCAAGAACGCAGTATGAAACCTAAAAATATTGTGGTAAGATATTGTCCTACGGATGTCCTTCATGTAGCAGTTGATTAGATACCACAGTGAATGCTTCCTCTTCAGTTTTATGCAGTCAGATCGGTGAAGGTGATAAGCTTGAGAGCTATTTTGTGATTTGACTTCACATGCACATTCTGAATTTTTTAAACTATGCAGGAATAACATGAAACCTCTAATGAATATGCTCCCAAGTCCAGGGTTTGTCAGACACTTTAAAACATGACGTTTGTCTTCTTTGCTGTCGTGTGTGAAAACAATCAGGAAATTGCCCTATACACTATGCTTCCATTAACTGTATTAAGGGTTGGTCATATAGCTTGATGGCTATCTACAATAAAGGCCATACGAATAAGAGTCATACCTACCCACAAAGTGGGGTCTGACAGGTTCTGGTTTTAGAGTAATGTCTGATAAACACCTTTCATGGTTTGAAAAAAGCATTTTCTTTGTCACACTAAGTTTCTAGTATGCTATTTATTGTTGAATTCTTTGTATTATTTATTTTCAAAATGGGTTCTCAGACTATAGGGAAAAAGTTAGTCTTGCTCATGTTTTCCACCTCGTTTTTACTCCCAAATGAAAAAATAAAATGGATGGATTAACATGCTGGATCTGAGTCATTCGGAGTATGTGAAGTAGAGAATGGGGTGGAGATAAAGGCCCAGTCAGCACATACTGACGTAAAGTTGGCTGGGCAGCTGACTGTGACTGGAAGCAATCACTGGAAACATGGCTTTGTGCACGTTCACAGTTTGACTGACACGTACACCGGCTTGTTCGATGGCAGCATCAAAGTACTTCAGGATGATTTTGCTCAGCTACTTCGAGCAGATAGTGAATCTTCATTTTCAAAGTTAAATATGTTCTCCAGACTAGCCTTGAAAATTGTGATCATTGTTCAATGTGGTGTATGCTGCTGGTGGGTGGGTAATGTGCCTGTCAACTAGTCTGTCACTATATAGCTAAAGGTTATTCTTCACTACATCAGGTATCAAACTGTGTCAAAGGACAGTGGGCATACTCTATATTATATGTAGCCATGTTTATCAGGACTGAACAAGTCTGTCCATATCCAGATTTCTTCATACAATTCCTAAACTTCAAGACCTGGAAATGATACATTTTTACTTTTGCAGGTTTGCAAAGGAACCCTGGACTTAGCACACAAGTAATTGTAAAGATAATATTGGGTCATTTGAAGATAAGTTTTAGGAAATGAGGACAAAAAGGCCTTGTTAAAAAATAATTTATTCTGCAATCATGAAAGTACAAAAACAGTGCAACGTTATGAACATTTGAATATCAAATAAATACAGTTGAATGCAGGACATGGACAGGTCTACATTGAAAAAAAGAATCAAGTTACATTTGTCTTCTGAACAGTGGCTTGCGTATATACAAAGCAAGCACTGGTAGGCCTTTTTTCTTAAATTCAAGCTTTCACTAAGGCCCCTAAAGGTCCCCTCGGTGTGTAGTTCAATTGCCATGTAGAAATGATAGCTAGCTGCCATTTATGGTTTCAACAGAAACTGAGGTACGCACTTTAATACTTGCAAAATGCCTACTTATCAGATATAGTGGTTTGTAATTAGCAAACTTAGTCAGTGAGAAGCACAAGGTGTTTGACACTGTACCATTAATCGTGGCTCCCTTACAGTAGGAACAAGAAGCTACACCATTACAAAATCCATCCTTACAATTAAGAAGGCAACATTTACATGAATTACAATAAGGCCCATATGTGAGCTTAACTGGGCACTTTCAAAGGTTTACAATAAAATACTCTAAGACCAGTCCCTTGATGCAAGCGTCTTTGCATTTTTCAGCACTCCTCAATGAGTAATTCTTCAGAACTGTACAACTTCTTCTTGATCACTCGGAAGCCAGTGCTAAGTTTAATGGCTTGTCTCACTACTGGAGTGGAAGGGGACTTGGTGCTAAAAAGTCCCTGGAGTTTAGGCCATAGCCCGCCAGACTCCAGCCTTAACACCAGTGTCAGCTGAAAGGTAGGGACAAGGTAAGGGTCCACGGATATCTGTTCCACACTCTCGCAGACCACCCCTTGCTCCACACAAAGGTCAATGAGGGCCCCCCTTAAACCGCAGGGCTCACTAGCAGCCAGCTGAAGGAGCTCATGTCCGATGTGCTCCAGAAGTTTCTCGGGGATGAGAAGTTTGGTACATCTCAAGGCGCAGTCTGAGTCTTTGGCTTCCCTCAGGCTTCGGGCAATAAGGTCCACTACTTCTTTCAGTATAGTCTCCTCCATTGGATCGTAGAACAGGTCCTCATTAAATGGAGCGAGATCACTGGAAATGTCTGACCCTGAGAAGAAAAAATGACACATTGGTATTGGAGATCATGCATTAAACGCAAAATCCAATTCACTTCTAACCAAGGGTTTTGAGTTGTATGGTCAAAACTGGGCTGCATACCTGAGTCAGAGAGATCACTCCTGCTGCCATTGTTTGACCTGGACTCAATACTGCTGCTGTTGACTCCTGCACTGAAGTCAGTCAATCTCTGCACCAGTTTCCCCCAGGACAGCCTCCTGGGACTCCTGTCCACTGGAGAAGGGGGTGAACTGCCAACATCACTGGGTGCAGAGAAAGCAGGCATGGTTGTCCTCTTCAAGTCCTTATCGGATGCTATTGTGGTCATTTCTGTTTTGGCGAGAGACAACAAAAGATAAGGACTCCAACTCAAGCTCATGGCATAAAAACAACACAGTAGGCAGGAAAAAAGCTTGATATAAATAACAGTAAGAGGCATTTGAGATACATATAGCTCGTTGAGTGGTATATAAACAGGACAACTTAAGAGCAAGAACCTTTTTGTTAAGAAAAGGTTGCAGCTGTTTAACGTCAATTATTCAAATTGTTCAGCTTACAAAGTTGGTAATTGTAAAATTAAAAAGTACTTACAGTTTTTTCTCAATGCGTTAATGCGCCGTCAAGATTGAAGATGGTAAATTAGACAGTTACTGCCGTGGAAAAGGCTATTTGCTCAAGTTGTTTTCCCTACGCGTAGCTTCCCTCATCGCCTGCTTAGCTCTGCATCGTTTCCTCCAACAATGTTTTTATATGGGATTCTGTTAGACCACGCCTACTTCTCCTCGGCCAGCCAATCAAAATGAGAGGCACGCACGCCATCTGCGCTCTATCTTGCCTGGTAACATGCCAGCAGAGGAGAAGAAAGACCGAAAACAGAAAAGGGGGGCTGGGGGTGAATAATAAACCCCAGTGTTATGGAAATCTACAAGAACTTGCCCGGACTTGCCAGGTTCATATTGTATTTTTTTTGTTTAATATCCCCCCAAAATGGGTGGCTCTATGAGCATCCACAGCATTGTAACGATCCATGTATGCAAGCCTCAGTTGGTTCAGTGTTGCAGTGCACATTACGTCATCTGTTTTTCTCTACCATTACATCAGATTTTTGAGCATTCAGTCGGTGTGCGATAGCACTGCAAACACCAGACCATCAGTTGCACTGTACAACATTGAGCACGTAATATGGTAGAAAAACATGTTTTATAATCATGTAGACTTAAGTATGTGATTCCTGTATATGTGCCCTCAAAATGCACAACAGTTACAATCATATGTAACTTAGTGACACAAGGAGTACAACATCCATTTTAAAGACTCACTTGAGACACAGTTATTTAGTTAATATTCATTTCTATTATATGTATTAGCAAATAAGGCCATTGAACATGGTGCTACGATGCTATCAGACTGCTTTGAGGCGTTAAAACACTGAATGTGAATGAGATTAAAAGACCCAGATAATTCAAGATGTTATGGTGTGTCATCTAGTCTATCTGACATAAACACAACTGAATTGCTCGTAAACAATGGAGAATTAGGAACAATGCAGAAAATGCTGATGTTTTTGTTTGACAGGACAGTCTGTGATATGCTGCAAGTCTGCTCAAATGTTTTGGAAAGAAGCCAGATATATGCTGTGTAACTACACGTGAGTGGGCGTGAGCTGTACTGTACTTTATGGCAAGGAGGAACTGAAAGAAACAAACACGTGTAGGCACAGAATGTTCTAGGTGGGATGTTATGATTTCTTGAGTCAATATCACCATATACTTTTGACAAGGAAAAAAATATCTTGTTCTCTTTCAAATCAATAACAATGTGGGCTAAACTAAGAAGTTTCAGTAGCTCTTCTGAAATGGAAAACACTACATTTAAACCTTGAACTATGAGAAAACCACTTAAATATTTTTTAGAAATCACTTGTTAAGTGAAAAGTGTGGTGTGAAAAGAATTTATGTACTTTTAAGAAGCAGGAAAATCTAAGGTCTAGCAAGAGGTGTGTCCTGCGACGTCAAGCGTGTCCTTGTATGAAATACAAACAATCAAGCCCAGTACAGAATATTCCGTACATGTACCCACCCTGCTTTGTATATAAAAAAAACATTCATTCACTGACCAAGACAAGTGCAGTATTATGTAGGTAGGTAGGTAGGTAGGTAGGTAGATATAGATAGATAGATAGATAGATAGATCGATCCCAGAGAAATTAGATCAGCTTGCAACAGCAAGCATATCAACAGCAACTGACCAAGGAATGTGCAAGTATGATTTTATTTGCAAGCTCTCTTTGTCCTGAGTGCTGTTCAAGCAAGCAGTGATAAGGATCTTCTGAAGGGGGAGGAGAGATGGAGCGGGCAGCAGGTTTTTGGATTTATGAGTGACAGTGCAGCCATGTGGAAAAACAATGCCTCACTGCAAGGGCTGTATTAAGTCACACAAGATACTCTTTGCCCTTGTACTGAGGCTAACAGGAGGCTGCACAATACAATACTGTCTGTAAAAGCACATTTATTAACTTAGTTCTATTGACGGAAATTTGACAGCCTATCACAAAACTTTTAATAGACAAAAAACTAATAGATACTACCTAATATGTAGATGTTTACAGGGTTTTATTTCAGTACATCAGAACATGGTCAAAGATAATAATTTGATATTTTAAAAAAAATCTAATTATGCTCATAAAACAGCAAATATGTGATAAAATAGTACATCTCACATTCAGCATCTGCAGATATAATTTCACACTTGTGGAGATGGAATAAAAGAATAAAGCAGAATAGAATTTTTGAATTGAATTAAACTCTCATTCCTTTGTCCTCCTTGCTAGGCAGTCTATTTGGCTGACATATTAATCAAAGGCAGTGATACACTCTTCATTTATGATGGTGTAAATCCCAATAACTGTTCAATTGGTTTATACCGCCACTCATCTGCCTCCAGTTCTTCAACCAAACTTGCAAGTTTCTCCATTCGAGATACCTGTTGATCTGGAAGAATACAAAACATTTAGCTAGTTAGGGAACCATTTTTCATGAAACAGATAAAACAAAGGGATTTTGCATAGAAAGTTTTGGACTTACCATGTTTCACCTGTTTCAATGTCGATGCAACTTGGTAACTAAATACAGACTCACATAAAAATCTGTCAGAGCCATCTGAAAGACACAAACACAGATGTGTTACTCTTTAAATGTTAAATGCTGGTGAAGATTTCACAAAAACATGCGGTAGACCAAATACACTACATTAACTACGCTTATAACAAATGCTACACGGAATCCGAGCTTCAGGTTAAACATTATGCAATTTTCAACATTGTGTAAATTGAAAATTGAGTGTTGAAATGGTGTAAATACACACAACACAAAAACAGCAAAACAAAGAGGAACAGCTCGACACCTTCAGCCTCACTGTTGTCCTATTTACCAGTATGCTTTGTCTTTGACCTTGCAACACTCAATGCTTTTGTGCCCAATCCAAACTAAGCACATTAATTAGTGCATTTTGAGCTAAACAAGCAACAAAGCACAGGCATACAGCCAGATGGGCCTTCTGCTCCCATGAACAAATCCTCCTGCAGAGTGGTAATAGAGAGTTAAGTGTTGAATGGACCAAGAAGGTGGACCAATACATGGCTCCTGGCTTAAGCTCAGAATTGGCACTGATTCAAGGAAAAATGTTAAGATACCAAGAGGAAAGTGTTTACTTATGTTGAATTTGGCCAATGGATTTGAGGTTTTGGGGTGGAGGATTGGGCGCTCAGTTAAGGCAAGGGGCTCAAGAAGCCTTGTGATGCTGCTTTGTTTGAAAACAAGTTACGATCCAATAGAGCCACTGAGCAGCACCAGTTTACGATTTATGATTAAGTGCTTTTCAGTGGAAATGTTCATATTTGCTGACTCAGAGTCAGAGAAAGAGAGGGCCTCATCTGTATAATAGTACTTATCTTACCTTCCATCATTTCACCTGCGCCCTTTGGATATGTATAAAGGACTTTCCTGGGGGGGATGAGCTCTGAAGCACTGAATCCAGAGCCAGTCACAGAGCTGCCACTCACACCCCCCGCAGAGGAAGACGAGGAAGACGCTGCCATTGCGTTAGCTATAGTAAACACACAATAACATAACATATATAAACATAACAGTTATCACATATTGTTGAGTATATGTTAAGTGTGGGCGATTAAAGTTGTTTAAAGTTCTATAGTCATTAAGCAAACAGTACTCACATTACAACTAACAGTTAACTTAGCCAGCTAAAAACTAACGTTAACGTCAAATCACGCTAGCAAGCTAACAACAACCACGACTGGGTGGCTAGCAAGAAAGCTAGCTACCTAGCTGACACCAATCTTAGCAATAACCTTCTAACGTTAATGGTACTATACACAATATGGCGTTAACCACATACATACACACAACATAACCTACCGTCGATGCCAAAGTAATTCTGTGATGACTTTTTCCCAGACCGTTTCTACTGTTTATTTTAGATATCTACTGTCGATTTACTACAATAACAACGCTTTACGTTTAAAGGTTTGTTACCACAGATATTACACTGATCGCGGTTGTTTGACGTAATCTTTATTCAATTGCTCGTCGTTCCATGTCTTTTGCAGATCTACAAGACGTTACGGCTAGATGCAGTAGTGTGCCGCAAAGCGAGATTTTTTAGGGAACGGAAATGTGAAAATGGACTGCATGAGTAACTAAGAATTGAGAATCAAACTCACATCTTTCTCACTTAACTAGCTAGCTATTAAGTTGATTTTACATTATGGACATTTTACGTCCAGCGCTTGTAAATATAAATGGAAGGATATATCGACGAAATGCCGTAAAGGAAGAGCAATATGAAGAAGAAGAAGATTTCTCTTACGTGGGGCCACCAGGTAACTTGTCAGTATGGTACCTAGTTATCTACATGGCGTCACAATTACTGTCACACTGTAGTAGGCAGTCCCCAACCCAACGTACACACTAAATATATAGGTTAGAGAAGAAAGAGTTAGTTAAAGACAACATTAATATTGTTAATATGTTTGCCATGTTTAGAAACTGAAGAGCTTGCAGCAGATGAAGCCTGTGATAGCCAATACATTGAACAAACTGACAAAGGATTCCGCTGTGCCATTGATGTCCCAAGTGTTCTTTACAAGTGAGTTGTTGATGAAATGTGATGCTTTTCTTAGATTGCATAAGTTGATATGCAACTGAGGGGTTTTTCTGAGCAGCAAAATGTGTCTGTTTTAAAAAATATATATTTTACAGATACATCATTGGGAAGAAAGGAGAGACACGCAAACGTCTTGAGTCAGACACAAAGACATCTATCAGTATTCCAAAACAAGGAGTGGAGGGACAGATTGGTAAGGATTTAGAACAAATCTAGAAATCATGTTAAGGATCTGTAATCACAAATCAATCTCTCTCTCTCACTCACTCATTCACTCACTCACTTACTCACTCACTCACTCACTCACTCACTCACTCACTCACACACACACAGTTTTGGTCTGTGGACACTTCAAATAGTATAAAACCAAGAATTTTCACTCAACTTAATTCCTTTGTCTGACAGTTATCACAGGTTCCCAAAGGGCTGCAGTCTCCTCTGCAGTCACGCGTGTTGAGGTCCTAGTTGAGAGCTTCCGGAGGAAGCAACCTTTCACTCACTTTCTGTCGTTTGCTCTGAACGATACCCAAATTCAAGAAGGATTCCTGAGATTTAAAGACGAGGTCTTGGAGCAGTGTTCACAGGTATAAGGAAAGGGAATTATGACTGGTAAAAATTAGGGCTGTAGCTGCCATGTATTGTCTGAGATTGATACAGTATATCCAAAACTGTTTTTAACTCTGCATTCACAAATTGGTCTTATCATGTGCATAGGATCATGGAGTAGAGGAAAGCATCTTTCAAAACCCCGCCAAGCTTCACCTGACAGTTTGCACCCTGGCTCTATTAAATGACATGGAAGTGGCCAAAGCGTGTGAATGCCTGAAGGAGTGTCAAAACTTCATCAGGTAGCTGCCAAACTAAGTGATTTTGCTTTATTAGTTTGGCTGAACTCTGGCTTGGCTGTCATTGACATCTGCTTTGCACTGCCTGCCATCAGGGACACCACAGAAGGAAAACCTCTAACCTTGGAGGTGACGGGTATAGAGTACATGAATGATGATCCTGCCATGGTGGATGTCTTGTATGCCAAGGTCAATGTGAAAGACGGGTCTGAGAAGTAAGTGTAACAATAACAGCTCCTGTTGTGAACAATGGAAAAAGTTGATATCTGATTGATTTCTATTTTTAATTTTCTTCTTATCACTGACTGCATGTTTAAATCAAAGTGTTACTGTGCTTTAGACTGCAGGTGATTGCGGATCAGCTGGTAGAGCACTTTGTCTCGGCAGGGTTGATGGTCAGAGAATGGGACAAAGTAAAGCTGCATGGCACTGTGATGAACACTCTGTTCAGGAAGGATTCCACAGGTAAAGACATTAAATTTGTAAGACTCGCTAACCAACATTAAAGCATGTCGTATGTCTGTCTGTAGCTTTGGTAAAAACACGATGATAATTTACTCTGGTCACATTGCCGTCACTCTAAGAAATGTTCCTGGACTGAAAGTAATTGCCTCTGTCCCCTTATTATCTGTTCGCTTGGAATGGAACTGCAGCTGAATTCTGAACAATTACATCAACACATTCTAGAAGGGAGGCATCAGGAAGCTAACTCCCTGTTTGGCCACAGTTCTGTTTACGTGCACTGCACAGTGTGTTTTCCAAGTACTCCGACAATGGCTTCATTCATTTTGGCCATGGATCAAGTCCAGCCCCAGTTCTCAAACATGAGTTTATACTGGGCTGCCCAACAACACAGCACAAAGGAGGGGCAGGTTCAGTGCTGACCATGTTTACCAGTCTGTGAACAAGGGCTGTTAAAACTCAGTGGTTGTTTTGTTTTTTCTGTTGACTCCATGAAAATAAATTGTGGTCTTAATTTCACAAATTAAATGACCCTGAATCTTACTTCGCCCATAGCTCCCTAAATAGTGGCAAGTAAACATGTTTATTTTATCAGACATGAATGCTGGCTGAGCATTCTCAGCTCCAATAGGGATAGCGTGTCATTTATTTTGTGCTGTGTTAAACCGTTCAGCATGTCTTATACTCTCTGGTGTTTTCTGTTCTTTTCCAGCTGAAGACATGGGCGGTCCAGGAAGACAAACCATGAAAGAAAGGGAGTCTTTTGATGCCAGAAACATATTAAAGGTCAGAAGAAAACAACCCCGGTCGGCCCCCTTAAGGCCACTGCTACATATCTGCTTCTTGACACTGCTGTATATACTAGATGTCAAAAATGTTGCTTGAGAATTTGTATTTTTTTTGGCTACAGTCCAGATGAAACCTTTTTTCTTTAACTGTGCAGACATTTTTGACAAAAATACTGGACCTGCTTTGAATTTACCCTGTAAAGGCAGCAACATGTAGAATACAGTTTTTAATGTGGGTCAGTCTCACCCTCTTGTGGACATCCACCAAAAACTGAAGACAGGAAGAGGAAGGTTCCCATCTAAATACAGGGCAAGGAAGAGAGGTTTGATATGGCTCAGAATGTGCCAGGAAATCTTCAAAGTATGACTGCTTAGTGAACGTGACACCGACATTATTCTGTAGATGAGGCACTGAAATCCACCTTCTCTTTCCTCCGTGGTGCTGAGTATGGTTGAAATGACAAAATTATCCTTGACTATTTCCACTGACACAAGAAGACCAACCAAATGTTCAGTTATCTGTAACCATGGTAACACCATGTTGGTGTCCGATTGCTCATGGGTTTTGTAATTTTGTTTTTTTCATAGTCGCACACAGCACACTGTGCTGAGAATAACAAGTAGAGGCTACTCTTAAAACACAGTGCTTTTCCAAAACACCAAATGGATTTAACTACTTTGTTATGAAGAAGAAGTGTCCAGTCTAAGACCATAAGATAAAATGAGCAACATCAATAAACTGTAACATTTGGGTGCTAGTCTAACATTATATTATTTCAAGGCTGTTTTCTCTTTATCATTGCAGAACTTTGGCACTTATCATTTTGGAGAGTTTGATCTAAATGCTGTCAAGCTATCCCAGAGATATTCAACAGATTGCACCGGCTACTACACTTCTGCTGGAAGCATCAACTTCTCATGAGGATCTACAGGGCTGAGCATTTACCCAGGTAGGATATCAGAAAATGCACGCTTAAGTTTCCAGCTAAGCAGGCTATGGAAGCAGACTGGATATGGTTGTCCAGTAGGTGGCAGCATAAGTTTTTCATTGGAGAAGAGATGTTGTTGAGATGTGTCATATTTGAGCCTTTTTTTCATCCTCCAAAACCTCTTGGGAACAGGTCATGTGGGAAAATAAAATGATCAGAATGCTGAACGATTGAAATTTCAGACCAAAGCTCATTCAAAAGATGAAAATTGCATCTGCACACATTCATCGAATTTCTGTTTTATATTTTAGTTGCTAGAAGGTTGGTTCTCTTTTAGGGACCTTGAGCCAAGCAACATCAAAGTGAATGGCACAAAGCAAAACACATATAAATAGAATAGTCAATAAAAATTAAGAAGATCAAAACAAAAAGGGAGCAAAGAATTTCCATCAAAAAACATAACCACTTCACTGCCTTCCCTTAAATCACTTCTGATCTTAATTTTGAAAACAGAATGAGTGAGTCTATTGTCGCAATTTCTTAGTGTGCTGGTTAGCTAAACGCACATTTCCCCCAATCTTTCGTGACATGCAGAATCTTCATAGCTGGATACACTTTTAAATTACAACTTTGGGAATTTGTTGCTCACGATAGAAAGAATTTACGTACGATGGCAATTTCTGTAGAACAGCTTTTCTCTCCAAGCAGAGATAATCAACCTATCTTACAACATATTCACAATGATGCATGTAAAATACATCGGCCATGAAAAAGCAAAGACAGGAGCAGCTGCATGCATGGTATTATATCCCATAGTTGTGTATTGTGAAGGACATTCTAATAGGATTAATGATGAGCATATTTTTTGAGCATATTTTTTATTATATATATATTTTAATGTTTTATGCCTATTCAAAATATTGGGTTGGTTTGAAGTTTGTTTATTTTGAGGATCCACATTACCTCATGCATTAGTGACAAGCTAGTTTCCTGCCGTCTATGAAAACAACCCGCAACACAACACCAAAGGTTCAAAGAAAGGGATTTAAAGTAAATATAATGATGATAGTAACAGCAATAAAAATGAACCAAAATGTCAAAAACAACCCAACACAACTCACTGTGACTCATACAGCTGACAGGATAGTAACCAACATAGTAGATTCTTCTTTCTCTTTTGAAAGGGAATTTTCCAAATGATTTGTTGATGAGATTCCAGTGTCAGAGCTAAACAGAGAATAACATTTTTACGAAACTGGATCTGTGGCAAAAGCATCACCTAGCCTCTACTGGCCAGTCCTCTATGGTGGTTGGGTGGCACATGCTTTTGTATGTTCAGTCTGATCTTGAGTCCTGAGTATAACTAACATTTTATGAATAATTCACAGAGGCCTCCTTTCCAACCATGACAGGGGAAAATTCTTCTGATTAAAATTTCTGAACCAGCCACATGCAAGTCTGGCTGCCCTATTTTGAGTAAGTCAAAATTTTAGAAACCGATGGTAAGACTTTCACAACCTTACCCAGCAAATACAGAGCTCTGAAGGAAGGGTCCTACTAACTAGGAGGTACAAAAAAAAACAAGCTTGTATGGGACTAGACTGCTTAGACAGCTCTTGAAACACTCACGGTATTACTCCGGTATTACCTATTTCCCTTTGTCTCGCTGCCTCATGAATGTGTTAATGCCTCGCTGACATGATTTATTACACCGGTGGGTTTTTTGAAGCTTTATTATCAGTGCCCTTCCTACACTGTCCACAGCCTCGTTCCCGCTCCCGTCTGTCGAATCCGAGAGTGAATACAGTCATTGGGCGCAGTAACATTTTGATCAAGGCAGAGTCTTGCCTTTTTCGGGTCTCGTCGTCAGAGCTCTCTCTCCTCTCAGCCCCGCTCCACCCTCCCTCGGCAGACGATGCCCGCTGCTTGGCATGCAGGAGGCCGATTGCCGGGTGGCTGAAAGTTACACTGATGGGAGCTGCGGGCATTTTTTGTCTGTCAGCTCTGCCATCCCGTCTCTGCCCGCCCTCCCAGTTCGGTAGTGATTTCCCCCCCCCC
>CABFOQ010037381.1:8838-38534 GCA_900660455.1 Gephyroberyx darwinii | reverse complement strand
ATTCAATGGCAGGGACACTCTAGATTACTAACTTATATGAAGAATGAATTAAAATATCTATATATTGAACAATTCAATTGTTAATGAATAAATACAGAAAATAAAAAATCATTGCAGGTTTTACAGACTGTTTTATGTAGCTGTGGTCAAGGAGGAACCTCCATCATATCATAGGTGGATGACAAGATTGGCCGATATCAGCCCAATCTAAGCGTAGAGTTTGTGTGTGTGTGTGTTTAGTTGTGTGGTCTGTAAAATATCTTTCTATGAATCTCTTGACGTGCACCTTGGTTTGATTTCAAATGATGTTTCCATCAATTCTAGCACATTTGTCAAGATGTGGCAGACAAGTGTTGAAAGTGTGTGTGTGTGTGTGTGTGTCTGTGTGTGTGTTGTGGTGTGTGCTGGGGGGTTGGGGTTGTGTGTGTCTGTGTCCTTTAGATCCCAGGCTGTACCGACCCTGTCACATTACAGGAATAGATGAGTCCCAGTGACAGAGCAGCCGGGCTATATATGCACTTGATGGATCATTGCAGCACGGCAAGAAGATGCAGATTTTTGCTGTGACATTTCTTTTACTCTGTGTGGATTTCTCTGCCAAGCTGAAGAGAGGTCATGCTCTGGCAGCCCTCAGCACAAACACCCCGAGCACAGATGCTTCTATTCCACGTTTGAGCTTTCAGCTGGGTAGTATTTGACTCATTCCTTTGGAGACAAAAACATCAGCTCAGTTTATTTTAAAAAGCATCTGCTCTGTGTTCAGGTGTCACGGTTATAGTGTATTGCCTATGCACTTGACCTCTATGACTTGCAGTGCACACACACACACTCACACACACACACAAACCGCAGAACAGTTTCCTTGCTTGTAAGTGGATGTCCAGTGAACTACTTTAGTGGCAAACATCCCTCTGTCCTCTACCATAGACGGGACAGTGTCATGCAGACGTGGAATGGAAGTGAATGTGTGTGAATATTTCGATGTCAGTGCTTGGGATGGGTATGTGTGTGTGGGGTGAGGGGGGTAATCAGTGGTATTTATGTCACTAGCAGACAAGGCTCGGTCGAGGTGAGATAGACGTTAACTCGGAGGAGCTCAGTCAGGCTTGCGGCCAAACACTGTCAGCCTAATACCGCCAAGCGGTCCAGGAGGAGCCGTCGCAGCATCTGGATAGTCAAGCTCCATTAGCCTCCCAGCTCTGTTTTACACCGGCTGCATTACAGCCTTGTTGACAAATGGCAGAAGAGGTGGTGTCCGTGATATGAATCACATAACTCAGGGGACCACCACCATGAATATCACACCCCTGCTCCCCTCTCTCTCTCTCTCTCTCTCTCCCTCCCTCTCTGGCTCTCTCTCCCCATGGTATCCCTGCCTCCTGTCTGGGCTTGCTGTGAACTGTGGCAAGGGGCTGGATGGAATACAGTGGGGACAGCATTAGCTTTCAACCTTGTTGAAGGACTAAATGCAGCCCCAGCCTGGTGTCCTTGCTGTCACACTGCTGCTGGGAAGAGATAAGCACTCAGACTCCAGCCTTTAGATACATTATAGTGGTTTGTTTTAACAGGGGCTGGTCAATCCCTGCAGCACTGAGAATGAGTAATTATAGAAGCACAGTGAATGAGTAATTAAGTAATTGTTACATCTGACACACGACATGTATTAGTGGTCATATCGTTGATGATGAGGGCGGCCATTTTATGGTGTTTTATGATACTTCACATTTTTCCCGGTATTTTCGAAAATTAAATTCTGCACCAGATTTAAGAGCTTAGCAATTATTTTGAACTCCCCATATTGCAGAGCATCACCCATAAATACTCAGTAATACTGCAGGAACCTTTATAATGCCATGTTAAGAGTGAGATAGCAATAAAACGTTAATTGTAGCTGTTTGAAGTTCCTATGAGGTGGTTGAAAATTCTCCGTGTGTGTGCTGCATGTAGAACCAGGGCAATTTCACTGCAAAAGAGAAAATATTTACTTCTAAGAAACAGTCTCCGAGGTGAAATCTAAGGTCCATGATGAATACTTGCTTCAGTCTTTATAGCCTTCCGCTGGCTTTTTGGCCGTCCTTGTGTGGGTTGTAAATTGATCATAGTGATATATTTAACATGCTGTCACACCACTGTTAACTAGACAGGTAGGCCTGTGTGTGTGTATGAGAATTAGGTTTATTTACCGGGTTGAGTTACTGAAATAAACCATGGGTGCTGTATTTCTCTCAGACAGACCGGAGCGTTGAATGATGAAACACACGGTGAGAGTCTGCGGTGGGTATTGATGTGTAATGCCCTTGGACTGAAGCCAGAATGGTGAAATGGAATGAAAGGAAAGCAGTCACCCCCTGTTAACTCAAGGTTGTATTTTACAGGGGCTATATCTGTCTGTGTTGTCAGTGCTACGCTTAGTAGATGTGCGCTTTGTGCCTGCCGCAACTTTAAGGATGTCTAAATCACATCTGCCTGTTGACTTTGAAGATCCTCACCAGTTTGCCTGTTTCTGAAGGCCACTGTGGTATGTCATGGCTTATCCATAGCTATTTAGGGTGGTGTTTGGCAGTCGTTCGTAAACACAACCACAGAATGAGCCCTAGTGATTGGGACCCCTGCCAACTCATAGAAATGGCAGCTGATCATCCCTGTTTAATAGGCCCCCATAATCCTGTGTGAATGTCTTATGTTGTCCCCTGAGAGGAGCTAAAGTAAGGCCTGTATTTGCAATCAGTGTGCATTAAGAGCTGACAGTTTAACTGCTGCTGTAACTGTAATAAACCAACCCACTGTTTGCACTCTGAATGAGAGCAAAATGGAAACTGTTTTGTAAAGTGTTTTTGTCTCTAACAATTACTCTCTCTTTCTCTCCTGCTGCCGTGTGTCATTGCCACAGGAAGTAGAGGTTAGTGACTGTTTTGTAAATCTGTCTGTCTGTCTGTACACTTTCTGTCTTTCTTTTGACATCTCTCTCTTTAACCTAAGCAATGGGAAGCCCTGGAAGTTCTTTTAGGCTGCAGATGTTACCTGCCCTGTCAGTAAGGGCACGTCTTAGCTAGATAAGACCACCTCTCCAAATCCTGTGTGTTAGGGTTTTAAATGGAAATACCAGCAAAAACAAATATGAATACAAGAACTATCCCTTTAATACCTTACTATGTTTACAATATTTAAAGTGCCTTTGGCTATAGTTGTTCAGCTTGACTTGAGAACTCAGTCTTATATGTCCCCTGAGTAGAATAAGACCAAGCTAAACTTAACAGACCTGATCCTCAGGGTCCTCACTGGGCCTCTTGCCGAGTTGTAACCGCTTTATAGTTGATCCTCTCTGTCCTGACACAGAGAGAAATGGGTCAGAATGGATACAACACCACCAGGGACACAATCTAAAAACCAGAGTTAGTTTGCAAATATTCCCTCTGCAACAGTGCAGGAACTAAGATAGGCCAAATCTCTCTAAGAGATACATTTAAGCTCTCAGCCTCTTGCCTCGGCCATTTACTTTGAACATTAGAAATGAATCTATCTCTGTTGGATACAAATGAAAGAACTGTGTAGTATGAAAATCACTAATATTTCATGGTAGACTTTTTAGTTACAGTAATTTGCTTCTAGCTCACTTTTTAAGATCAGCTCTATTCAAAATATGATCTAAATCTGAAAATAATGGAAGGAGGAGAAACGCTGCTTTGGCTTGAATGCTGTGTATTGCTCTTTGGAAAACGGGGCAGTTCTTATAGAAGATTGTGAATTCAAAGACTTCCAAGGCACTCTCTCATGTCACCAGAATAAAAAGCCTTTATTATATTGGCTAATGCAAAATATAAAAATTAAAATAACACACCAATGTGCTATTTTACTATACGATAGCCATTTTTATCTTTTATATTTTGCGATGCATCAGCCAATATAATAAAGCCTTTTTGAATCTAGATTTTGTTTAAATTCACAATCTTCTTTGATCTGAATGTATTTGAACTGGAAAAGTCACAATGTTATTGGTCATTCAGGGGATGTAGCAAAGTTTCCATATCATTTTGCATGACTTTTATCTTGCTTCATGATCTATGCTCTATAGGTGCAAGAACAATGTCCACTGTGTTGCTTACAGACACCAGTCTGTAAAAACACTTGGATATTTGTTTGTAAGATTTGGATATGATATTATTTTGATAGTAATAACCATAAATGATCAAGGCCATTGATGCAAATATAATTTCTCTCTAGGATGACTACATCAAAAATTTGGAGGAGAGCACAGGATCGGATGAAAGTAAGTTAAAGAAACGGTTATACCTGGTCAGGTTTATTTTTGTTTTTTTCTCCGGGACTCACAAGTGTTGTACATGAATGACATTTAAGGAAGGGTCCATAGGCACACCATTTTATGTGGTTTCAGTATTTAAGTGTAGTGTATTTTCCACTTACAGCCTACGTATGCAGTGTTGTACTGCATGCTGAGAATAACCTTGAATGTGTGCAAAGACTTTTTTACCTTTAATATTTAAAAGGCCTCAGTTAAGCGACCCATTCTGATATTCCTCCAACAAAAGCTGCTTCGGTTCAGATGCTACCAGCATAATCAATGCTAAGTGCATTCTGTCTTTATACTTCGGCTCTAGCCAAATAAATTCCCCTCGTCATATGGCAGTGTGCATTATTGAAGTGCTTGCTTCCTATAATTGCTGCCAGTGGCGGAGGTCATCCAGGATCTTGTGAGTGTTGGTCCAGGTTAGGGGGGGCGGGGGCCAGTGTTGTGATTCAGGCAGGAGAGACTGAGCCTTCAGTTTGAGCCATTAGTGGCTATCCCAGGTTGAAGAGTCTGCTGTAATTGCCTCTGTTGCTAAGGGCTCAGCTCAGAACTCCCACCAGGCTCACTTTACCTCCATGGGGTCTGTTCCTAAAAAAAAAAATAGAAACACCAATCTCCTCATGTCTAGGAAATCAACTGTGGAGGAGGCATAGAGAGTGTGTGAATAGACGACAACAGTTTTAAGGTACTTAGTGCTGTGGTCTTTTTGTGTTGTGCTGAGATGAAAAGGTATTATATAATGTGAAGTGTCAATCATTTAACAGATGACTTACTAGTCATACATGTGGTAGCCTAAGGGTTACCAGTGTGTTCCCGTTGAGAGGTGAGTGTGGGAGGTCTGGTGGAGCCCCACACCCACTCAGCCTCACTTAAAAGATCCAAGACGTACCTCAGAGGAGCGAGATGAGAGAGGTCCTAGCTCCCAATATTATCGCAGGAATAAGTAATGTAATCTTAAAAAACGCCTCGCTTGCTGTAGTGTGGGCGATGTTCATTTGAATATCATTGATTTCATCCCCTTCTCAACTCCCAATGGGACTAATTCTGCAGACCTAATTGATCGGGGCTCTCTTCATCGCAAATTCAACAAGACAGCAAAAACTGTGGAACTCTGAAAGCCCTGGATAGTACATAAGACCTTACACGAGACTTCAGAGACCTGCCTTCAGGTGAGCTGATTGAGATGTCAGCGCTGCCACGTATAGCCAACGGTGTGTTTGAGGGTCATTACAATGTCTTGGAACGAAAGAGCAAAGTGCCTGTAGCATTAAGTAGAAAGAACCTGCTTCTTTTTTTACCTTGAAACCCTTTCTTTGAACACATAAATTGTTCTTTAGTGCCTTGACAAAAAGATTGCTAATTGGATCAAGAAAAATGTGAACGTAATTTTCTCTCCCTTTGTAGTACAACAGAATATTGTAAAGACATCAAGTATTGTAGAATGAATTAGATGTGATAACATTAGCTTGTTTCATTGTTGCATCCTTCATACTTATAAGTAGTTAAATAATTTCATAGCTACAAAAAGCTACTTTAACTCGGTGCCAACCAATTAAATGTAATAGTACGAAACAGTCTTCTAACATGACAGTAATTGCTGATTCAGTTGAAACTAATGTACTTACAGCTGTCAAATGGTCCTGTCTTTTGTTCAGTGCTTTTAATATTTCTGTCAGAGTGAAATACATTTTTTTTTTTTGGTTCAGATTGCAGCCATTTCCCCTACAGCCCAATAACAGGTCTTTAACAGACAGTTTTGTCCAATGCAGCTGAAGGACTTTATCTGATGCACACTGTGACAATTGATTGTAAAACAAATGGTTGATAAAAGCATCTGATGGAGTACCCTGTCCAACTGCAAGGCATCATGCACAGTGGAGAATTCTGAGCTTTGATATGAAGACAGACAACAGGGAGAGCTTTGCTCTTGCATGAGAAAGCATCCCTCAAAGCTATGTTTTGATATGTGTTTGATCGCAGTGTAATAATAATCTCTGAGAGCCTGGGCTCAATGCAGTCCCATCCCCTTTGTTGACATGATTACAAGAGGATTTAAAACCAATAATGGCTCTTACACATCCTCATCCTGCACTGAATTCTTAAATCAGCAGGATGTAAACAACAACTAGGAGAGACGGCACGGTGGAAACCACGCTTGATCTTTGATACAAATTAAATCTCCTCTTTGGATTTCATTTTGCATCTCTCTATGCAGGATGTAGGAGTTATATATATATATGAAGGACACGTTTGGTTTTAAGCTGTTGCTTTGAGGCAAACTTGAAGCAGGCTTCTAAGAGTGCTAATAAATACATGAGAGCAACAGAGACAGACAGAGCTGCAATCACCATCTAAAACTATTATCAACATGCTGGGCTTTGTTTCTATGGGAACATGGAGCAACTTAAATTAGGTTGAAGCTGTCGGAAGGAAGCACATCCTCTGAATGTGGAATCCCAGCATCTGCCTGCGGTTACTACAGCTCCGTCCAAAAAGATGTCTGCTCCTTTCTTTCCTATGAGGATTTCTTCTTTCTAAAAGCCTTTTGTACCTTTCTTGTAATATGCTGGTGTTCTTAACCTTCATTGTTGCACATCTACTCAAACATTTCTGCACATGTGGAGAACATTGTTGGATTTATTTGATTCTTCCTCATAAATTCAGTCTTGCACGGTCCACTGCACTCACTCATATTCACAAAGTGTTCATGTGGTTGCTCTGTGACTGAACATCAGCTACTGGGGCTGCTCACTGGACAGGGAAAAACAAGATGGCATATTTTAGGTATACTGCACCACTAAGCAAAACCCATAGAAAGCTATACAGCAGAATTTGGTTCCCTGCCACTTAAAGTTTATGGTGTATGGTAGGAACCTGTGTTAAAGAAAATACAATGACAGTCACTGTCCTTTAGATAAACCTGAATGATGCAATTCACTAAAGAGAATGAATGTGATCTGCTGAGGCATAGTGAGGATGTTTTATTCCTTTCCTTTCTTTTATAGTGAGATAAAGTCAAAGGCATATGTGTGGCGACAGTGAGAAAAAGTTTTGAGGGTTTTTTGCTGGCAATTCATCTAATTTGTATCTCAAGTGAAAAGATCAATATGAGACAAATGTACTGCCAGCTTTAGATTCTGGGTATTCCTTCGGCTTTGAGTTAAATCATGACAGATCAGCATATGTCTTGCGCCAGATTAAGTGAATAAAAGTCAAGTAATGTGGTCACAAAATCTTTTTATGGAATAACTATTTCAAGTTTATGAGCTATCAGCCTTGCCAGATTCTTGATATCTCCTTTTGAGATTCTCTGCCAAGCTCTAAATGCAGTGCCTTGTATTTTAATGGCATTTCACTTGTAGTGTTATTTCTACCCTAATGAGAATTGCAATTTAGATGAGTTGGTTGCGACACAAATGAGATGAATCAACAGCAAAAACAGACCAGTTCTAGCTCACCGATCATAATACCTTTTTCTTTCGACTTGGGGACTGCCGTAGCACATTCTGCTGTTCTGTCTACCTCAGGAAGCTGTTGTTGCCCTTGATGTGGGTCAGCTTTTCTGGGAACTGCTAGCCTACTTATACACCAACGGATTCTGGTCACCAGTTTAGTCTTATCATAGTAGAAACAACACCACGCAGTACACACACAGCCTCCTACCAGTATTTTAGGATTACTTTGGTGTTGCCTTGTTTACCCAAGCCCCTCTAGCTCTACTCTTCCCTCATAACTGTCTCCTGTAGCGGCAAAGTATCACCGAGTTGCCAGATTTTCAGGGATCTGGCTGACGGCCACCTTGTCTGTTGACCATGTAGACTACAAAGCAGCTGCTTAAAGCTGACTCAGGATTTCACAGCTTCAATTTCTCTCACTGACCACGGCTTGTCACTCATTCTTAAATTCATCTGAGCCCGCATGCTTTCCAAGGCCGTTCCTGCAGAGAGTAAATGGACTGGGACAGTCTGACATCCACTTTCTTATGGCATTGACCACTGGCTGACGAAGGTGGAGGACACTATGCTATTTCCATTTCAGTCTATCAGATGGAAAAGAGGTTGGCATTGAACCATTCAACTCTCTTAAGAGAGAGAGTGGGAAGGGTAAGAGAGAGCTAGAGAAGGAAAGAGAGACAATGTGTGTGTGTGTGTGTGTGAGAGAGAGAGAGAGAAAGAGAGTGAAAGAGAGAGAGATGGCAAGCCAGGGAGAGATAGTGATTGGTTGACATGGGGGAAGTGAGATGTGACAAGCAGAGAGAAAGAGATGCTCAATCAGTCCTGTCAGGTTCTGTAGCGATCAGAGAGACAGCCATGGGAGACCGCATGCAGTGCTATTGACGAAGGGCTGCCTTGCTAATGACAGCTAGGCTTCCATGTTTTCGGCAGTGCTGACTGTAAAATCAATGAGCTCATTTGTGAGCACTGCCAGATTATTTTTCATAACATATTTCATGGTAAAAGCTTTTTTTTTTTATTGCATACACCTGTGTAAAAGATGATTTTGTGACAAAGGAAGATCATTCTAAATGCATAAAAGTTGATTATTTTAGGTGATAACAGCTTTCCTCTTTGTTACCTGCTATCAATCTATCGTAGACACGCTCCCTGTCAAAGATGAAAGGAAACGTCTGGAAGCTCTCATGCTGACTCAGTCTGAATTGCTTCACAAAGAAGCCAAAGCACTGCAGTTGTGATTGGCACCTCTGAATTTCAGCATTGTTGTACCTATTGTGTGTCTGCAGCTGTGGACACCACCAAGGACCCATGCCAGAAGGTGAAGTGCAGCCGCCATAAGGTCTGTGTTGCTCAGGGCTACCAGAGGGCCATGTGTGTCAATCGGAAGAAACTGGAGCACAGGTAAGTCTTCCAGGCAGAGCACCCTATTTCAGTCTCACAATCAGAGGGAGCATTTTGCATTTGCAAGCCTTGGCACCCCTGTTTTTAAGACTGCCGCAGGGATAGGCCTTTCTGTGGTGTAGCTGTCAACAGCCGATAGCTCTGTGTTAGTAAGACGCCTTTAAATGGATGGTTGGAGAGATATTGATTAAAGCCCTGTAACAGTGCCAGAAAATGTCATGAATCAGGAGTGATGTCATTTCAACTACAACACTCATGCTGAGCTATGATTAATTATGTAGGTGGATGGAAGGTGGTAAAACCCAAGGCTGACATTCCTTATACTGCTATTGTGCTTGTGAATGCAACACAGCAACTGCAGGCCCATCAGACAGAAGGCATAGATGCTTGCCAGTTGTCAATTTCTTTGACAACTGAACCCCATACTACAGAGTGAATTCCCTTCTGTATTTTGGCCAGTCATTCCTAAAAGTTTATTATTGGAATTGAAGTTGTGCTTTAAAACACCACCTCCCCTCACTACATCCTTTTAGATTTCCACAGTAAAAAACCTTACTGAAAAGCATTTATCTATTCCCTTACCATTAATTCCACTTTGAAAAAGAAATGAGCGGGGGGGGTTGCAATCTGAAAAGAATTAATGGAGTGAATTATTACTACCTGCAAAGTCTATCTGTAGTGACAGGCATTTATCTTTTTCAATAAAGAGCTTAATTTCCAGAGTCACTCCGGAGCTGAGAGAGACTGGTGTGGAATAATGGGTAATAAGCATGTATGCAGCCATACCACACCATCCTAGCATCATTAACTAACTAAGCCATACCGCAGTGCTCTCTGAATGTGAAGTCAGTCAGTGAGAGTGTAGCAAGCAGTGGAGCTATGCACCCAAACATTAGATAGATTATGGCTGTCTGCTAATTGTCTTGGTTTGTTATCACGCTGGTGAAGGGAGGTTTCTAATGATGTAAAATGATACAGTGGCACAATAATACCAAACGGGCCTCTTGGGATTTATACGTTTGTCTTTTTTCTTGGTAAGCAAGTAAATATTAACTATTTCATTCATTTTCTTTTCTTCAGAGTCAAAAATTCAGGCCAGCTGAATGCCCATGAAAGCAGTTGCAAGCCTTGCCCCGTGGCTGCTTCCTCACCTGTATGTGGCTCTGATGGACACAACTACGCCTCTGAGGTAAAAATGTTGCAGGCCAGCATCTCTCTTTACATCTCTCCACTCTGTATGTTTTACTTGAGATTTTTTCTTTCTTTTGCTTTATTACTCTATTCTATCATCATAAAATCTGGGAAAGAAATAGAAAGTGTTCATGCCATCATGATAAATAATGAGGAGTTCAGTCAAGTGCTGTTTCCTGCTGTGCTGACATATATGTGAGTGCAGTCGGGCAGTATGGTTCATCACTGCTAGCGGGGGGACAAGTGCACTGGCTGAACGCGGCTGCATGATTAATGACTGACGCAGCTTTGAGCGGCATCACCGTACAATGGCCACCGCCGGGATTCTTTATTGATTCATAGTTTTTAATTGTGACCTTGCATGAGAAGACAGCGGAAAATGACAACTCACTCTTGCTCCCTCTCACTAAGCACAGCGTCTCATCTAAATGAGCAATCCCTTTTTCTGCGGTCACCCCTATAAATATTTTAACTGCATCCATGTCTCAGTCTCTCTCTCTCTCTCTCTTTCTTTTTTGACAGTGTAAGCTGGAGCAGCAAGCCTGCCTCACGGGCAAGGAACTGAGTTTAAAGTGCACTGGCCTTTGCCCCTGTGCCACAGCCTCCATTCCCGTCACAAACACTGAGACCAAACATGGCAAGTGCCTCTCTTCCGCCTTCCCATATTTATACATCTGAATTTCTGGATCATTCCCCTGCCTGCCCATGTGCCAGTTGTTCCTTCTGTCTCAAGGTCATAAGCAAAGCTAGCTGACAATGGTGGCTATACACAGCATGCTATGGAGCGCTCTGTGGGACAGGACTCCAGTTTGCGCACAATATACGATGTTCACTGTTTGAGATCAATAGTCACCAATTTCAGAGATTAGGGTTAGCTAAATATCCCCCCTGTGATTAAAATGGTCTTTCAATCATGTAGTAATTCATTATTTAGAGAGTACACTATCTATCATTGCAGCCAAACAGTATTGATTATCCATTGCTCTCGGGCATGTGAAAATGCCAATTGATCAAACAGATGAAATGTTGCTCCTGTTTTTCATCTGTAGACTGGGATAAATACTTAGCCTGAAACTGAAAGTGGATTTCTATTGGCTAACAGTAATTGCTGTGAAATTATGTTTTCTTTGAGAACCAGATCATACACATATAAATCACAGTATGAAAATCCAATACTGTACCTCAACACTGACTAAGTGTATTAGCTTAACAGTGAGGCAACCCAGCCGTTCATGCCTTTCATTCTGGTTTTTGTACATCAGTGGGAGCAATATAAAGCAATACTGAGCCCCTGCCTTTGGGTAGGTGAGTCAGCTTGCCGCTGAGTGTGTGCCAGTGGTTTGAACATTGGGATTCCCTTTTCCCCCTCAGAGAGCTGCACTGGCCAGGACCTGGCAGACCTGGGAGACCGCCTGAGAGACTGGTTCCAACTCCTTCATGGAAACGCAAAGCAGAATAACTCTGGCAAGCCTGGAGCTGGCACAGCTTCAGGTTAGAAACAGGGGTGACTACTCCTCTCACAAAGCTGCTTTATACACTACTGCCTCCCCACTTACAACTCAGTTGTCTATACAATAAATAAACTGGAAACAGAAGATTTATTGGAAATAGAATTTCATCCATTTCTAGGCAAAATATCTACATTTCCTTCACATTTTGATGACAGAAGTAAAGGCAATTTTACTGAGAAAGTACAATGCTCTACAAATCATGTCTTACAGTGCTGGACAAGAGCCTGGTAGCCAGCTGCAAGGACTCCATTGGCTGGATGTTCTCTAAGCTGGACACAAACAGTGACCTCTATCTGGACCATGCTGAGCTGGCTGCCATTAACCTGGACAAGTACGAGGTCTGCATCCGACCCTTCTTCAACTCCTGCGACAGTTACAAGGATGGGAAAGTCTCTACGGCTGAGTGGTGCTTCTGCTTCTGGAGAGAAAGTGAGTAAAAGGGTGTTTTTGTCAGAAGGAGCTAGGAGAACTGAATCTATTTTGAGCCACATTATAAACGGGTGAATTAATAGCAAGGTTACATCACTAGAAAATACCGTTGCTTGCTTGCTCGGCGAGTGTACAATATCCCCATTTCTTTTTGCTGTAAATGTCTGTAATATTGTTAAATATTGAAATATGACTTGTTTTTATTTGACTTTCTTTTGACAAGGAATTTCCATTCAGAGCAGAACATAATAAAAAAGGTTGCTTCATTTGTTGGGTGCATAAAAGTTTAAAGCAGATTACCTCAGTTCCATGGTGACATGGAGACTTTCCATAACTAGGTGTTCCTCAAGTGAGTATGGTTGTTTCTCTGTACTGAAGAGAAATGAGAGATAATATTCACAGTCAGTCATGTTTCTGTTAAGATAAAAAATATCTGTGTGTGTACCTGAGAGATCCACCTGTGAATGAAATCCATTTTTTGACACAGACTCCTAACATGTTTGTGTGATTTCTTTGTAATAAGATTTAAAACGAGCAGCCACTAACCTATACTCACCTATACTCACCTATACTCACCTATACTCACTTATACTCACCTATACTCACCTATACTCACCTATACTCACTTATACTCACCTATACTCACCTATACTCACTTATACTCACGCATTTGCATCAGTTGCACTATTTGTCCTTTGGTAACATTTAGTGACCTTTGGTGACAGAATATACTCATGGGAGTTACCTTATGCTGGTTATCCCATTGATCAGGTGTTAAACAACCAAAGGCACGCCCTGGATTACTGTGATCCCCTCATCCATTATTAAGTACTAGCTGGCGATATTTAGATACTTTAAATAAAGTGGATCCTTTACCGCTGAGCCTTAAAGTAACGATAATGATATCATGATGATGAACTGCAACCTGAGATCATATTATGTATAAATAGAAAAGCGACGACATTATATAAGCGATGACATGCACAATTCCTTTTTTTCTTTGTGAAGAATTTGACACAGACCAAAGACTTTGATGAGAGCTGTCAGTCACGAGGTCTTCATTCATCTATAGATCTATCGTGGTATATGTGTGCTCCCCAGCTGAGCAGCCAGACAGAAACACTGGGAAAACCTGGGAATAGCAGGGATGGGTTACCACCCGGGGGGGCACTAGAAAGTGTGTCTCTCTTTGATTCTTTCAATGAGAAGCAGCTCATTCTTTGTCATTCTGAGACTGCGTCCATACACTCTTTCACTAAGCTCTTGACAATCGATAAGGATCTGAGGGAATGAAATATGAGATTTCTTAAACAAATCAATATGGGCAAAATGTGTAATAATGAACAGCATTGATTGAGATAAAGTTTGGTACAGCACTTCTAGGTATTGCCTGTCATCACTTTTTTGTTCTGTTCTCAGAGCCACCGTGCCTAGCTGAGCTGGAGAGGATCCAAGTACAGGAGGTGGCCAAAAAGAAGCCCGGTAACTACAGAGCATTTCTCTCAACAGAAATTGAATATACAAAGTGAACTTGATTTTGGTGTGTGTCATAGTATCAGCTAGTACTGTGCAGCCAAAATCGATTGGCGTGCTTGTGACATATGCACACATTCATTCATGCTCCTACACCTGACACATATGAAACATTTACATCGACACTTTGGGATCGTAATAAAAGTGGATCTCCTCTTTGGTCGTGTTGCTGCCGCACCACGTCAACAAGTTAGGCATGTACTGCGCTAGGTGGCTGGCGTGTGCCTGGGTGTACTTGTGTAACAAGATGCCTGGAGCATCAGGCGAATGGCTGGAGGAGGCTCATTAAACAGATCACAAGCACATGGCTGGGATTAGGCCCTAATCAGCCTTGGGGATTAAGGGGCAGTGCTGCCTTTGGGAAAGAGCAAGGCTAAAACACCCGTTTGGCTCCCTGGCTCTCTCTCTCCACACTGTCTAACCGGCGCACAACACAGCTTTTGTCTGACTTCAGCTCAAAAACCCAAGATATATTCTCTCATCCTTGAAGCTCACTAGTCTTATTCCTTGTGTTTTCTCTACTTTTCTCGGAGGGGGGTGGGGTGTTAGAGAACATTGCTTCACAATGAATGTTATTGCAGTCAGATTTGACAACAGGTCCAGGGGGAGGCTGGAACAGTGGCGCTCTGTCACCAGGCTGTCACTCCATTTTTTACATGCCACTCTCACAGCATGACGTACACAACATGTGAATTCACATTCTCAGTCTATGTACGGTCCTGTAACACAAACAGAAAACCTCTCTGTGGTATTCTCTGCCAAAAGAGCTCCCTCTCTGTCCTGAATGATGGTCTTATCACAGGTTCACTAGGCATACTGGCATTCTCATTTATGCTGCACCTATCTCAAGCATCAGTGTGTGCTAAGGGTATAAATATTTAACAACTAGCTGTGTGTGTGTGTGTGCGTGCGTGTATGCATCCTTGCAGGGATGTACATTCCCAGCTGCGATGAGGATGGCTACTACAGGAAGCTGCAGTGTGACCAGAGCCGAGGAGAGTGCTGGTGTGTTGACCAGCATGGCGGAGAGATGATGGGCTCCAGGATCCATGGCAACCCTGACTGTGGTAAGAAAGGGGATTTTGTGAACAGCTATTGCTCACATCGTAGGAGATAATAGCTGCGCCCGTTCAAGATCACCTTCTACTTTTCCCCCACAAATACTTGAAATCCCATGTTGAAACTACCCCACCCCGTGTGTTTCTCCTGTCCAGATGACGTGGTGGGATATTCTGGAGATTTTGGGAGCGGAGTGGGATGGGAAGATGAAGAGGAAAAGGAGGCGGAGGACAACGGAGAGGAGGCAGAAGAGGAGGAAGAGGGAGAGGCAGATGATGGAGGATACATCTGGTAGGACTGACCCCACACGGAGAGCCTAGTCAGAGCTGCTGGCCTAAACTACAGGGATGGCTCTCTCCTAACAGCAAAGGATTTTGGGATTGGGCTGGGGAGGCATGGAATTGTGTATCGTCCTGTTGGGATCTGTGGTGCTGGGCAGGTCCAGTGATGAGATGACCAGTTTTTGTCTTAGATATGTGTATTGCTTCATTCTTTTCTCTGTTCTATGAGTAACAGAGCTTTATGTTTTGCCGTCCTGAAAAGCAGGACCCACTGACTACTGCGCCATAGGTATAGAAATCCTATCTGTCCAACTGTCATCTATGCATATAGAGATTAATTTTCCATTGTGAACAATTGCTTGAGTATTAGAGCCACTGTCCCACTGGAATGACTAGAGATCTGAATTCAAAACAGTGCAATGTGGTTATGTATTTCAGAACAGATACTGTATATAAATCCTGTGTCAATGATCTGTGAAGCAAGCTTAGAGGATTCGGATCTGTCCAGATTACTAAGGTTTGAAGCTACCTTTATGATGAAGGTGTATCGATGTACACAGCTCTTAACAGTTTATAACCCTTACATGCTTTATCAATTATGTGGATAGACACAACGATGCAGGACTTACACTTCCTGTGGGATTACTTTTATTGAAAACCTGTAGAATGTATGTTATTGTCCCAAATAGCACCTAGGAACCACTAGTCGCTCTCTCTTCCCAACTGCTAACTCTGAAATCACGTCGAATGTGCCACAACAATGTTTTATTCTAAGTATGCTACTTGAAACTGTATTTTTGTGTTTATAAAAATGTGTGCGTTACTTGAAGTTCTGTGTGTATACTTGAATTCCCACTGTATTTTTTTTCTATGAGAAAAATGTTGCCATTTCTTCATTCGCGCTATTGGTAGGCCAGACATTTGGTTGTTTTTAGTATTGCATGTTAGTAAACAAGAATGTACTTCTAGGCTGAGCACTTTACTATTAAAGGCAATGGGGCCAAGCTGTATTGTATTCTTATGTTATATCTCACACCCATGTTACTAGGTTCCCCCAAATTTATGCAATGAGGTCAAATATCTTTAAATCTATTCCAACTAATTCAGGGAACAAAATAAGCACCCAGGGAGAAAATTAGGTTGAAGTTGTGGCTAGTATGCCACCAAGTTCTACACGTTTTCCTTGGATATCTAATGATGAGAAATTAAATGTATGAATTCACAAGATAAAGCCACTTTTGTCACTGCATTTTAGATTGTACTCATGTGGGAAGGTATCCATGAGAAACCAGTGCATACATATCTTCAAATTTTCCTTGTGAGCCAATAACTGATTTTGAGCGATAGGACTGACCTTGTTTTAGGCTTGACCTATCAGATTACAGTACTTTTATCAGCCTACCTTACATTGCATGGTTGCTTTAAAAACATAACCTGTGAGTTTGAATTCACGATTATTCCTGAATATTTTGGGACCCATATGTACCTTCCCATGACCTTTGAGTCCCACAACCTTGTGTTTGAAATACTGATCAACTGGGCCTGCTCAACTGAGTTATTCCAGCAGCCTTCACATCAGACGGTGGTTGAGGGGGCATTTTCACAAAACATTTTCATCACATTAATCTACAGAATCTCCAGCAGAATTTTAAAACAGTGCAGGTTGAATACTGCATAGCCCCTGATCAGGTGGTGGTCTTTAAGTGATAGATGGGATTATTTTTGGTGCTCAGATGCCACCTTATGGTAGAAAAGCAAATTACAGCCATAGGCTGACTGTCAAATGGTGAACTATTGATTCTTGATTGATTCTTCTGGTACCACAACATGGTTTAACACTACACCATTAGAAGGCATATGGACTTTACTTTCCTGAGGAAAATGACACTCTTATTGTATCTCTGCATATTCTGGCAGCTGGTACCTCGAGGGAGCTCTCCTGCCTGCTGTCATTCACACTTGATTTCTTCTGTGTCAACCCTAGAGCATGCAGCAGATGCTGAGCTAATGTTGTCACTCCTCTGTGACAACCAAAACAAGACACTGGGACTTCAATGTACAGGCTCAATACACCACTTGCCATCCTTAGCATCATTTGTGTGTGAACCCTCTGACGAAATAGAGTAACGGATTGCTGTCTCCCTAAAACCGATATCCCCTTCAAATGTCTGAACAAACAATTTAGAGCATACTGAGTAACTGCATGAAAACTACTCGTATTCGGATTCAAAAGAAAAATGACGTATCTATTTCAGAGTTGGTAATTAGGGCTGGTTTTTAGGTTACAACAATATCCACCCGCCACATGGATCAAGGACCTACTCGTCATTCTATGTTGTCATTGAAGTTACAACCACTTAGATAGATGATTGTTGAAAATATTTATGTAATTTACTCACATGAATACAATTATAAATAACTCCTGTAATTTATGCTGCCAGTTCAAGGGCATGAACTGTACAGCTGTTCACATTTGTATTATACATTATTTACAGTAGTTCAGAGGTACAGAACACTGTTTGAAGGAAAAGCTGTTTACATGCATACAGTGCTCCTGCTAATAGTTAATATTCCCTGTTTATAAGTTAAACTGTTCATAGGTATCTTCATATTCCTGAATATATTAGTTAACATATTACAAATATTACCATGTAAACACAAGATGCAGGAAACAGTAAATAGACTGTTAACATGCCTCTGTGCCCCAGCTACCATATTAGTTTCTCATGATCAGGATATGAAATAATCCAGGTTATTGTAAAGGGTAAACTGCTGTTTACATGCACCAACTCAATAAATGAATACTTGAATATCAGAATAATATGGGAATATTAACTTACAGGTTGACACACTCATTGTTGCAAGTGCACTTTCATATCTTTCCAGATAGTCAAAAAGTACATATCTTGCAGCATTTCATGTCTTGGACAGCCTAAACATTGATTACATAGTCATTATAAATTACAGTACGTTACAGCAACTTTATCAAACACTTAACTGAAATCTCAGTAGAACAAAACAAAAAGTAAACAAATAATGGCTATTTTAGGTCAGTTTGCAGGTCAGTTTCACAAAGTTTAAAATCAATATTTCATTAGATGCCTAGCATGACCATCCCTTCAGAAAAACAAAAATCATGTGATATTGAAAATACTATGGTATATTGCAGCCTCAAGCTGGACCTTACTTCAGGCTTAGTTCAATCAAGATTATAACAAATTAAGTATGTTCTTTAGAATAAATAAATGAACACAAATGGTTTCCACCACAGCTTTCTGAAGAAAGAAAATCTGAATTTGTGAGATTCACAGATTTCAACAAAAAGGGTCAAAACTCTATTCTCCCCACTCCTCCCAAATGCAGTGGCATTAGATCATCTCTGCTGCAATACTGCCTCCTGATATTTTAAGGGCACTGCATTATTACTACCTACTTAATATAATTAAGCTAAGGCAGCCATTAATCTTAATATAAAACTTGTATTAATATTCTATCCTTGAGGTCTATAGTTAACATCCCAAGGTCAAAGATAGCCAAGAACTCACAATACTTCAAATACTTTTTCTCTGTACTAGTACATTTCAGCTAAGCAGCCTTCATCCAAATTTATAAAGTCACTACACAGATTGGATGTTTCACCTGGTAATCATTATACCAAAAGAAAATAAGCCAATCACGCCTTGACTTGTGGGATGTGCTATCTTTTTCTCTTTTTAGGTTACTCCAAGGGATTTGACATTTTGGCTCAGCACTCCTCGAGGAAGATATCTTTTGTTGAAGCGCACTCTCTCTTCCCGCTAATCCCAGAGTCATTAGCAAAGATTGCATACGTCTTTGGCAGAGTGCTTTGAAGGCAGTGGCTGCATATCATCAGATAAAATGACCTAAAATGAACCCATTGTATACATTTATTTTTTATGAGGAGCAATTTGTCAAATTAATCTTCTTAAAATCTAATCTCAACTATTTTAAGCAGATGTACAACAACCATTGGACAACCACCATAGTCATCATTGGTCCTTGTTTTGTCAATAATTTGCAACTACGGTGCTTGGTTCATGCTGTAATAAATAATGCAACTTTCACAGGGACCTATCTATATTCTTGCATAAACATGTACTGTCGCACATGTATTGTGATCTGGTGTGACGTAACCTATGAAATACACTATAATCAACGACAGAATTATACAACTCGAGTAGTTAACTAATATCACATTAATAACATATGCTTAGGACAGTTCACCATGAACCACTTTTAAAAGTTTGCATAGAAACCTTTAAATCCTGACTAAATGAAAAAAGGAAAAAAGGATATGCTCACTGAAGTAGATGATTTGAAATTTGGACTGATTGACACTGATTGAGACCTTCACGGCTTTCCATGGATGACTGCAAGGAGAGAAATTCCTTGTCATCTGTGAAGACAATGCACCAGGAAATCCCTTTTTGTGAGAGTGCAGTCCTCCCATGTGTCAGTCAATGTATTGTGACAGCCATCGGAACCCTTCTCCATAGCCTTGTTTTTTCAATACGCTGCACATGAAAACTTCCAGTGGCCGGACATTCAGATCCTTCAAGGAGACACTGCCCTGCAAATAGATAACATGGATAATGTTAAAGTACTCATAACTTTCAACAAAAACAACTATCAAGCACCTGCATGTGCACGCACAGATTTTATCTCTGACTTCAGAGACAGTGTCCATGACACGCTTACCTTTCCAGTGACCTGGCCATCAAGAGCAAATGCTCCTCTCAGTCCCCCTTCACTGATGGCCTCTGGACGGTCAATCTTATTACCTAACACCAGGACCGGGACATTGACAATGGTCTCATCTCCTAAGAGAGCCTAAAAAACAGGAAGGCAGCAAATACAGTTAGGGAATCTGTCATTTTAATACCCAACAATTGCAAAATTGCATGTAACTGCAATATATGTTTGCAAATGTTTAATCTTACATCAAGTTCAGTCTTGGATTCTGTGAGTCTATCATGATCTGCACAGTCCACGAGGAAGACAACTCCATTCACAGCTGGCAGGTAGTTCCTCCAAACTCTTCTTGCTATGGGAAAAAACAGTTAGTTGCAGTCATTTAGGACTTAGCCTACTCTCTAGCAATTCAATAAGATAAGGACTGCACAGTTAGAGCAGTGGTTCTCAATCCAGTCCTCAAGGACCCCCTGTCCTGCAGGTTTTAGCTCCAACTCTACTCAGGCACACCTGAACCAATTAACGTATCATTTGATGTCTGACCAAAGTGTGCTGTGGCAGCCACAAATGTTGAGAACCACTGCTTTAGTGTGTCACTAGTGTCAAAAAAGTTGACAGACTGTACATTAGAATGGACTCACCTTGTACATGTCCTCCCAGATCAAATGTGGTAAATGTCATGCCAGCAATCGTCAGCTCTTCAGAAGCTTTGAGAAAAAGAATGAAGTGATTTTTATTCCAGTGACAGAATTACCTTAACAGTGAGAACACCATCTCTTTAAAATCAAACAGGGCTTGGAATCCCTCCTGTTTTAAAGTGTGCAATATAACATAAAGTATGGTCATACTGCCTATAGATGGCAAGATTTTTAAAAAAAAAAAGCTAACCCAGACCCATGAAAGGTACTGATCTATCTTACACCACTATTACTTACTTGGATGCAGTGTGGGTACATGTTGTCCAAGGCGGTCATCCTTCAACATATGTAGGAGTGTTGTCTTCCCAGCATTGTCCAAGCCCAGGAAAACCAGCTTCCCAGTCTTTTTGTATAGACCTGAATGGAATATTTCAGAAAGGGATCAGAACTGGTTCCCAATTCTATGACTGACAACCAAAACCAAAAGTGTCCTTTTCAGTCCTTGGAGTCCATGGCAGTCTATGGCAGACAATGCTTACCTAAGAACTGTAAAACACCACTAAACCCCCTGTAGATCCAGTCAAATAAGAATGACATCTCGGTGGTCTCTGCCTGGAACACGAAAGTGATCAGAGAGGTTACTATTACCATGTAGAAATGTAACATTAACATTAACGTTAGAGATCAGTGACGTTATTATTCCTAGGTACTAGGTGTTAGGTACCTAGCAGTAACGTTAATTGTTAGCAAGATTAACTGTTCACAAAAACTAACCTGATAAAATCACAAAGCTGCCATTGAGTTAGGCGGGTATTTTGGCGAACTGAGTTAGCCAACTTCACAAGACACATCATATAACGCTATATGAGTCGCATACTAGTCATGCTGGAGCGAGGTAAGGGTAGCGTTAGCTAACCCAGCATTAACTAACTTAGATAACGTTAGCTAGCAAGCTAGTATTAGCAGGCTGGCTAAACCCCTGGCACTTTCTAGGGTCTGTCCTAATACGGGACAGGGTAACGTCTGACGAACTAATGACACAATACAACCTCGTGATTAACACGTACCAATAGCGCACGATTTTTGTTGTATTTTTACATCTACACTGCTGTCAAACGGTAACTTACCCGACGGCACAGACCGGCCCGCTAGCAAGCTATCAGTCGTATCCTTGGAAACAGACAGACGTCGGAGCGATTCCTGCCCACGCAGCAGGTGCAGTTCGCGGTGCAACAGCGGCCCTGCGCGTCCAGGAACGTTACTACAAGTTATCAAACGACACTGTTCATTGCTTTGCTTTTCTGAAACGGCATTAACACACTATTGTATTGCGCAACGCTCCCTGTAATCGATGCAATTAAACAGTGACAATTTAACATACTAATTAAACATTATTTGTGCTGCTGTTCTGCTTTGCGCGCCTATCAACATCTCTTAGCTGTCCAATGTAAATCAAGGCCTGTCGTGGCTTATTGCTTTAATTGTACAACAGCTTCCTATGTGACTATTTCTTTAATAAACAGTCGTTTGTATTGTTGTATTATACTGTATTGTTAATGTAATGTGCAACTGTTACACATCACTACAGAGTAATTTCGTGATTAAATTAGTAGATTAAATTGGCAATTGGGTGGCCTATGTCTACAGTAAATTAGTGAGCCGATCAATGCGCAACAAGTCAGTGCTTGTATCACCTAATGTTCATAAATCTAGACTGAGCTTTCCAACATCGTAGGCACAGCATGAATTCTTTATTGACTGGATTTCTCCTACTGTGCCTGTCTGGGTAACACTGTCCCTTTCATCTCAATCCAACTAAATTTAGGCCTATGTGATGTTGAATGTGGGCAATAATCAATAAATACAGTACATACAACTGTTGGAAATTAATGGTTTATTGAATTTTTTATAACAAGTTTCAGATTACACCATCCAATAACACAAAAGATGACAAAAGTAAAGGAGTGCTATCACATGGTCTGACTTTTGATGATATTTGACAATGATAGTTTTGACAGTGATAACAGACAACATCCTTAATTGCGTATTGGTGAAAAACATTTAAATGATACAGGAAATATTAAACCATAATGTCAATTTCAAGTGCATTTAATTCCGATGAAATAAGAAACAATCCCAATCTTCAGGTCTTTGTCCAGGATTTGCTTACTTCTCATAGTAGAACCATTTGTCAACTGAAAAATGACATTGTAATAAAGTTTTAACAGAATGCATAGGAAATTAAATTAATAATTATTTTGAACTTTATAAAGGGGTTTGCAAAGTAGCTGCAATAAAACAAATAAACAAAAATGCACACACACATACACACACACACATACACACACACACATACACACACACACACCTGAAGTTGGAATGGGATCTTCAGCTCCAAAAGCACATGCCTGTAAAAGATTGTCAAATCATTAAATGATAATATATATATCACGTTTGAGGTCATGAGAAATACATGTGCATAGCTAAGAAACGTTAACACCAGTAAGTGCCATTACAGGTTATGTAGTGGGGTCCATTTTCTGTTTTGTAGAAGTTAATATCAGTGGCTTCTGTTTGATAAATATGATAAATATTGTGAATATGACATGAACTCACAGCATCAACCACAGCCTCTGCATCCCCACTGGAGCAGCAGAATGGACTATCTGAAACACTGGTGTTCATGCTGACTCACAGAAGAGATTAAACAAAGAAAACCATTTCAGCCAAAAGAAAAAAAGATCTATTGTGTCCATACAAAAGCTCCTCCTACACAGAAAACTTCCAAGAGCCTGAGGTAGGCATATAGCCACAACATCACCATTTTCTTGTCAAAATAAATGTGTAATCTGCAGTAATGTTGCTCCTATCTTCCTTTACTTGTCACTTTATGAAGTTTTCCAGGTAAGAAGGTCATTCACACAATCTTTAGGCTATGTCCACTTTCTCTTATGGAGCAATGGCAGATGCTAGATCAACATCTAGAGGACATTATCTTAAGATATTGCAAATTGCATTTGTCACAGTACGCTCTTTGTACAATAAAATAGAGGCTGTATTGTTCATATGAACTGCTCACCAGTTTAACTCGCCAGCATTGGTCTTCTTAGAGATCAGTGCCTTCCAAAACTCGTGAGTGCTCTTGATTGTTTCAATGGCAAAGTCCTGGTAAACACAATTTAGATTTCCAATAACCACAGGGAGATTGTCATCATTTTCAATCATGGTTCTACCAGGTAATAATGAATTGGATATGTGTTATATATATGTGATGCATAGCGGAAAAGACAAAGCAATAAAGTACAATTTTTACACTTTCCTTCTCTAAAACATTTTCTTTATATAAATATAAATTACTTTAACTGTAGTTGAATGGATCAGTGGTGGTGTCAGACATGCTCCTACTGTAACTTCTGACACTGTGTGGGTTGTCAGTCCTATACTGTTCCAATCATAAGCTATTTAACCTGTCACAAGTGAATAAATATCAGCTTCTGCCATCTTCTCACGTTTCTATGCATGCTGCATCTCATCTGAGATCTTGTACCGTGGGCTTCAAAATTCATATGGCATTTGATTTTGGATTTCTATTATTTCTTTGGCAGAGTTTATCAAATTTGTATACACACAAGAGTTCCATCATGATAAAAGATAAAGAAATCACAGAACATGCTCTATTCATGAACAGACTTTAAATATATACTGCTGTGCAAATATAAACACACACAAAAAAGTGAATAAAAGGTTTGAGTGGTTTACCCTGTCCTTGAATTCTCCATTGAATGCAAACTGGTTTTCAGGTTTCCCATCAGGGAATTTATATCTTTTGAACCAGTCAAATGTTGCCTCCAGGTAGCCCGGCTTAAGTCTTCTAACATCATCAATATCTGCACAAATCAACAAAAAACGGAAAAACTCTAAATTCTGCACAAATTGTATTGTCTAACTGATGGGATCATTTCTGGGAGTGTTGAACAGCTGTCACTGCCAGGTATCCTCATACTGTTAAAGTCACTGGCTTCAGGGTCCTCAATATTGATCACAATGACTTTCCAGTCTGTTTCACCTTCATCGATCAAAGCCAGGGTTCCTAACACCTTGACTTTGATTACCTCTCCTCGAGAGCACACCTGAAAATCAGAGAAATAATCATTGAAAAAGTAGGAAACAGTTGAATTGAATTCTTCCTATACAACACTCATACTTTGTAAAGTTAGACCAGTACCTTATTTCCTATGTCACATATGTCAATGGGGTCATTGTCACCACAGCATCCCGTGTCACTGTCTTCGTGGCCTGGGTCTTCCCATGTCTATCATTGGGGAAAATATATGGTTGATGGAACAGCGATGCATGGTCTGGTTTCATGCCGTCTGAATATCGACTGAAAAGGACTTGCCTGTGGGATGGCGCCATAATTCCAGATATATCCTTTGTGAGGAAACACATTAGCTACATAACGAAGATTCCCCTTTTTCACATCTTGTTTCAATGGATTCAGAGGATCTTTGGTGGCAATCTGAGAAACATAATATATTGAGATTTTAAAGAAGGCTGAGACGGCAGGTGTGTGCCTGGACAAAGAATTTGTTTGAAAGTGTAGATTATCTTTTTTATTTTCTGAGATTAACACCTGAAATGAACAGTGATGAACATTCATTCATAAAACAAATAAATAAAACAAATAACTTGGATACTGTGGAAAGTTTTATACCTCCATTTTTGCATTTGTCCACCTTGGAACCTCGACAACAGCATGAAAAATATTCTGCAAGATCAGAAAGTTTTGTTATTTTCAGAATGCATTCTCTTTTCTATTCAAAATAGGTTTGTGTGAATCTTATCACATAAAGCCTCTTATCAGTGATTATGGACAAGCCATAGCTTTGCTGCATTATCTCTATATGTAATTTAAACCAAACTTGAGTCAAGAGTAAGGATGTTCTGACAGGATACATCTGAGTATATAGATGTATATTCAGTCAGTTAAGTATCTATTTGTTAACAGAGGAAATGTTGCAGCAGCGAACGTGATATGAAGATGAATAACTTATTACCAACATAATAAAATCTATATAAATCTGAACATGACGCTCACCTGTGCTTCATTTGCGTAGATCGGTATGTCATGGAATGGAGAGACGAATTTCCCCTCAGAGTTTTCTACGAAAGCGAGTAATACATTTCAAGTCCAGTCCAATTTATGTGAACAAAATAAGATTCAAGATTTGCAGCAATTAGACCTAATTGATTTGAATCAGTATGAGGAACTTAAAGTGTGAGATCGCTTTAGGAAGTTGTTAATACTGCATATAGCTCTTGCTAGACGAGTACATGACAATCAACACAAATCTAAGCAACTATCACATCCTGCATTACTCAGGCAGGTACCATTTCCCATAAGCATAGATACAAGTTTATTAGAGGAGCTCCACTTACTGAAAAACACTCTGTATTCCTGGGTATTTGGCCTGCCCCTCTCCTCGATGGTGAAGCTCATGATTGTTGTTGATTTCTAAATCCTCCTACTGAAGTGTGTGTGCAGATTCAGGAGGAGTAAGCTCCTGACAGGCATCTCTAAGTCCAGTCATTGAGAGTGAGGAGTAAGCATGCGCACCTCTTAAGCTTAGGGCTACACAGGGCCAGAGGACTGATCTGTCTGACAGCAGGGCTGGTAAACTAGAGCGTAAAGGCCAGGGGATATCTTGGTTTCCTTAAGTTTCTTTCACATAAAGAGGATAGTTACTGATTTACAATCACATCAAATATGGGCGTGTGTAGGATGTAGTTAACAGCTCCCATGACTCAGAGTAAATTAAGTCTCTGACCGGTGGCCTCATCTAATCCTTCCTTATTACCACTTCTCCATGGCTGCCAGATGCATTCTGCTCAACTTGGATGCGAAGTTGTTAACCCTCATGTGATAAGTGCTTTGTTTTCCATTTCCCTCATATATCTCAAGAGCCTTTTCAGTCAAACCCGCAGACCAAAACAGATGGAACTGACTGGTGTTAGCTGTAAACCCTGGATTAGGAGACAGGATTAGGTGGTGACCGTGTTGTGACTTTTTGCCTCTGAAGTTTCACTGTAACCATTTGATAATATACTATTTTAAGTAACATCATGTACAAAAATATTTAACTTGCCTATTTTGGTTAAGTTGATGTAAATTGAGTTAGAATGTGTAATGTGTAAAGTTATAACAAGTGTAATGAGTCTTATATTTACATTTCATTCATTGATGAATTAATCCAATCTATCATTTAATTAAAACTCAACACTAGACCAACAACAGAGAAATTAGGTCTGACATGTAAAATGGATGTTCACTATATGATAATCAGTTTAAAAAAAACGACATCTTGTATAAATAATAATAAAAAATAAGCAGCTAAATAATAGCTGATAAAATGTTATTCTTTTATGCAGACAAATGCTGTGTGTGGTTTAACTAGAGGCACACAGATAATCTAGTCTACTGTAAACTGTGTCACTCCCACAGTAAAGCAGTGTTTATAATGTTATATATATTTGGCTTATTCTTGAACATAACCATCAAAAAGCATATTATTACCCTACAAAGCCAAAGAGCAATAAATGCACAATCCTGGCAGTGATTTTTAGTGCAAGGTCGCAGTCTAGTCAGGATGCTCTCAGAGTAGCCATGTGACTGTAAACCTGCCACCTTGCTAGCCAACAGGCACTATTTCACTTGGCCGGGGCATATTCTCCTTTGGCTGACTGATTGATATTTATTTCCTCCTGTGAGAGTCTGCCTTTCTAATCCGGTCTTTTACACAAGGATAACATTAGCCCTGTAGAAAAACAATGTTTATTTTTAGGTCTTTTATCATCATGGCAAACACAAGCCTAACGGCCCATGGTTACCTGCACTCAACAAGCAAAGCTGCAGTTTCATTAAAATACCTGCAGATCCAATAGGCTTCATAATGCTGATAACGGCCAAAGGGGAAATGCACTCAACCACTATCAAGCTGGTTGGTTCATCATTTCCACTGGTAGTCGTTTTACTGTGGGTCAGTCTCTGTTATCCACATCCTTAAAGAGCTTGATAACCCTTCACTGTACTTGTACTGGTACCTGGACTCTCTGTCCCTGCCTAGATCAAGTCTCTCCAACGCCTCTAACTTGTACACAATGCAGCAGCCAGGGTTTTAAATGGTGCCAATAGAAGAAATCACATCACCCCATGTCTAGCGTCACCACCCCGGTGACCAGTTAATTTCAGAATTGACTTTTAAGATTTTGCCGATTTGTTTTAGAACAGATGGGTTTCGGCCTCAGTTATGACCCCAAGTGCAACAGTAGACTCCTAGGCAGAAGCCTTGTGGTCATTCCTAAAACTAGATTTAAGACTAAAGGAGACCTACCTTAATGGTTGTGCCTTTTCGCAGTTGTCCTCTTCTTTGCTTGTGAAACTTTATTTTTATGTTTGTTTTGTTATTGTTATATATGTATTATGATAAAATTATTACTCTTATCAGTGTATAATGTAATTACGTCAGAGTTTGACAATCAGCTTTCCAGGAAAATTCATCTGACATTCTCAGTAGTAAAACAAACTACCAACACAGAAATGACACAGTTATTTGCCAGTGTATAATCTTTAAATGAAGAATCTTATTTCATACTATCAAAAGTCATAAATAAAAGTAATTTCAAAGATCTAAATGTGTGGGTAAATGGACTAGATGCATAAAGATGGTTGTCATATGGTTTGTTTTCAGAGTTTTCAGATATGTCCAAGAGCACAAAGCATCCAATCATCAACTCTTTCAGGCTCTTGTGAAAGTGCTATGCATCTTGTGGAGAGCGGTGTGCCTGCCAGGAGGATTGAATAACTCAATCAAGGAAGACGCCATCTTCACACACCACCTTGTACAGCAGTGTGATGTGTGAAGGTCATATGTATTGTCATCCGTGAGGCACAAGAAATTATCCCACTGAAATAGTGAAAGGCACACAGCATGCAATCAAGTCTCTGGATGGTCAAGCATCAAGTGTAGAATTTTGTTAGGCCTCCACTGTAGACAAAATGTCAAATTTGTGGGGAGATTGCACAGCTGATAGAGTATCTTTGTCCAAAGGATTTGACTTCATGTTTATCCACTTCAGTGCTGGCATGGCAGACAACTTCTCCATTGGAATTTCTGTAAAGGAAAATATAAATAATACAGTGACTTGGGAACCAACTCATATTAGAAAAAAACATATTTTAGCATTATGCATTCTGGTGTCTACATTCTGCATCAACTGATTGTGATAAAGGGATATATAAATAAACATGGCTTGACAACAGAATATATTATTACCCGTGATGCAATTTCCCTCCAGGTTAATCCTCTCCAGTGTGGGTATTTCAGTAAGTTTCTCAGGGAAGCTGGAGAACTTGTTATTAGTCAGATTGATGCTGGTTAAATGCTCCATTTCTCCCACAGCGTCAGGCAGTTTGGTGAGAACATTGCCTTGCATGTCCAATTCTGCAAGGTATTTCAAGACACAAGTAAATCGAGGGATCGCTTGTCTGTTCTTCCATCACAGCATGAAGATATTCTGTCAACATTTGTGAGGTGAGGTGAATAGCATGTGAGATAATTATCACAAAATTCATAATCTTTTCTTATGGCTTCAATCGAGTCAATGCCTGAAGCAATATAATGAAAAGATGCAACATACTCTACCTCTCAGCTGAGTGAAGGTTGAAAAGAATTTGCTGGAAATTGCCTTCATCTCATTGTCAGCCAATGTGATAACATGTATGTTTTCTGAAACACTCCTCAGGACCTTAAACACACCGTCTGGGAAACTAATCAGTTTACAGTTTGACAGGTCTGGAGAGAAGAGGAAAGTGATGGTGTGGTTATAATGTGTTAACACAGTGAGGAAATGATGAATTTTCTATATTTAACAAAAATATTAGGATTTAGAATAGTTTAAGCCTTTGTCACCATCTGTAGGTGAAATTCATCCTTGGTCATTTACACCAGTGGTTCTTAATCCAGTCCTCAAGGACCCCCTGTCCTGGAGGTTTTAGCTCCAGCTCTACTCAGACACACCTGAACCAATTAAGGTATCATGAAAACATGAAGACTCTATTTGGTTCAGGTGTGCCTGAGTAAGGCTGGAGCTAAAACCTCCAGGACAGGGGGTCCTTGAGG
>CABFOQ010037380.1:26567-39434 GCA_900660455.1 Gephyroberyx darwinii | reverse complement strand
GGGTTACTGCACTACCTCCATGTGAATGTTTACCCTCAGTGAAGGACAAAGATGGCTTACCTACAAATAAAGTACTATAATGATCGTGTCAGGAGCATCTTGGAAATTTCTGGAATCAACCAGAATGTGCACTCCATCTCACTTGTGTACTTTGGCCACAAACACTTTGGTATGTTGCTAACCTTGACAGTTGATCAAACGTCCAAATACCTCAAGGTTTTCAACATCAAGAGATAACATTCAAGGCCTGTTTGTCTGGTACCTCAGAAGGGTCTCACCCTTGAACTCTATGAGATATGAGGTGGTTATGATCAGTGGCTTTTCAGACCAGGGCAAAATATTGGTTGAGTGAATTGTTAATATGTAAAAAGCACAGAATCCATGCAATTGCGTTTTGAGTCTGTTTAAATTTCTGGCAAGAATCTAAACCAAGATAGTTGCATCCTAATCTGGCTGGTAATACATCAAATTACAAAAAATTAGTTAATATGTCGACTGTAGGAATTCTCAGTTCGCGTGGTTTATATAACACCCATTTTCTACATTCTTTTTATTCATACCATGGTGCTGCAACAGCCCAGTTTCCCCACTAGGATTATTAAAGTTTTATCTAAAGTGCAAAATTAATTTTAGTTAGGTAAAGGTTAGGTTATTACTCTGGCATGTGGTGAACAAAACAGAATTCTAGCATTGGTAAAACACTCAACGGTAACGTTAGTTAATGCTGTCACGTAAAAGTGTGCTCTGATCTGACGCAGTGCTGGGTCATGAGGTCACAGCAACGTAGCGGAAGCGGAAAGTGTCTGAATCAAGGTAATTAATCTTTTTTAGCGTGCAAGGGCATACTCAATCTGACCAAAAGATAATCACTGAAATCAGAGTATAGTCAATTATTAGCTTGACTGCCTATAGGATTACCATCACTTCATTCATTCCTCACCCATTCACGTAACTGACTAATGTCAAGATCAACTATAACGCTACAAATTTCTCAACAGATCAGTCTGATTCCAATTACCTAATGTTTGATTAGCTAACCAACTGCTAGTCAGCGAGAAACCAGCAAGAAATGTGTTAGCTAATAAATGAATCCATACCCTGCAACTTTGGTACCGAAAGGATGTGGGTAACGTTACAGTTGGCGTGTTAACTAAAGGGTTCTGCAAGGTAACGTGTTAGATATAAACGCCTATATTACTAACGCCCCTTTCTCATTTTGTTCTTTTACTGCTTGACCTTGTCAATGAATCAATGTTAACGGCAGCTAACATAACCTGAGCCAGGCTAGCTGGCTAGCCATAAAGCTTGATAAGTTAATTTAGATGATCGCGTTTTATAGAGCACTGTAGTTCTCATTTTGCCTGACGCCAATTTTGGATAAATTACTTACCATTTTGTGTAGAGGTCTTAGAATCGGTGTTGCGCTGAACCCGTATTTCTTCGTGAGCGTGGATCTGACACACTGAAGGAGAATCTCTCCACGTGAGGAAATATCCAGAACAATGCGCATGCGCATGCGCGTCACGTGCCCTTAATTTGGCTTTTGACTAGAATATTCCTAGCACAAGCGATATTTACATTCATGCAATCTATACATTAAGACAAGATGAGTTTATCGGCGATTATGAGACATTATTTTTTGCTAATTTATCTTGTTTTCAAGTAATTGCAATAAGAAGCAATCTTGCACAATGTCAACTTTGACCTCTTTTTTTTCCTCCAATAGCCCTTACGAAACTTCTGGAACTGTATGCCCGGGAGCGAGCATTGAAGTATATTCTGCATATGTGTATTAAATAGGTATGATGTACATACACATTCAAATTGAATATTATAAATAATGACCATTAGCCATAACCCATGAATTTGGCTTCACAAGAAAACTCAACAAAACAGAGTTGATTAGGTTTGTTTGTCTTTACTCATACTCCGGGGCACACCGGTAAATTACCCGGATGTGATAGGCCATGTGCAGTCCAGTCTCAGAGGCTCATTTGCGCTGCACGGCTGTCCTGTCCTCCATACGTTATATCATTCCGTCTCAGCGTGCAGTTTGTACTGCCTACTAGCTTTTCAACTCAGAAGTAAGTACTGTCATTTCAAGCTATCTTAGGCTCGTTTTACCATCAACTAACGCTTATTTGACGTTTAACGCAAGACTTTTCAGGCATGATAGCTTTACTCCTAGCTAGCAGCCTCATTTTCTAATTTTCTTAACTGCAAGGACAAACAACTAAAACATGTTAATACAAACGTTTAGTTGGTTAGCTAGCGAGCTCGGTAGCTAAGGTTACCCACTAAATATTAGGTAGACACTGAATTTAATTAAGACAGTGGGTTAAGGATGTCGTGTCTGACTGAATGGACCTCTCTATGTAACGTTATAAGTCATCCTCTGCAAAAGCTCTTCAACGGTGTCTGCTTAAATGTCCTTATCCACAGTGCCGTCAACTAGAGTGAAAATGGACAGCAGACTTATTAATAATTTGCAGTAATTTATGCGAGCATTCTCCACTTCATGATGCAAAATTAGCTGATATTTAGTAGGTAATTCATTACACTGAGCGGGGATGGGGAGGCAGTTCCGCACATGCTTTTACAATTTGACCTTGTGACGCACGACCTGAAGAGCACACGTGGGGTAACCAGGAACCGGATTGAGTTTTCTTTTCTTAATCCAATTTCGATCAAGACGAACACAAATACGTCTTGATTTTTAATTGTGAATTCCACCCGATGCTAGCTGAATATAGATGGTTGATCGAATAATCAACATGTATGCCTAAACCAGGGTGCGGGTTGTCATTTTTCCGTTAGGGCCTCCGTAGGATTGACTGTAATTTTGGGGATAACTAATTTATGAAGCAAAACCTAGTTTGGTGGTGTTATTGATATTTATCCATTCTTTGACGCATTTGATCACTATTTTCGAATTTTGTAAGATATTTTAGCTGTGACGAGTTTTGTATGGTCATATTTACAGCTGTGTTTGACTTGGTTCATTCATTTGCTGGTGCTTGAAGCTCTTGCAGCGAATGGCATGCGTGACCACTAGGGGTAAAGTTAACCATTGTCAGGAGCTAAATTTGACCTTCTGTGACAAAGTTGAGGGGATGAATATATCTTGAGAATCATTGAGTCGATATTGGCAAATCAAATTTCTATCCAATCACGTGCATCTATTTTTCAATTCTAGTGAAATGATTACCCAGCCCGTCTAAAGATCTACACATTGATGTGTGCAGATCTGATTTCACGCAGTCTTGGTTGACACATGTCTGATAAATTTCCCACTATCTCATTTCTCCCCATAGAGATGTTTCGTTTACCAACAGTCATGAGGCAGGTGAGGCCTGTGTGCAGGGCTCTGGCCCCCCACCTCACACGAGCCTATGCCAAGGATGTGAAGTTTGGAGCTGATGCTCGTGCCCTCATGCTGCAGGGAGTGGATCTGCTGGCTGATGCTGTGGCTGTTACCATGGGCCCAAAGGTAATTTATGAGGTTATTCTGTCTGTAGTAAAGTAATTACTCAAGTTTACTCACCCTGGATTAACCAATGTCAAGATGTAATTTGGACCCAGTTGTCATTTTCTTGACTTGTTACTTTCACTGACTTGAACCCATCTTCCTCACACTCAACCATGTCTCTCCTCCTCCCCTTTCCAATTCTTTTCCAGGGTCGCACAGTTATCATTGAGCAGAGCTGGGGCAGCCCTAAGGTGACCAAGGATGGTGTGACGGTGGCAAAGAGCATCGACCTGAAGGATAGGTACAAGAACATTGGTGCCAAACTGGTGCAGGATGTGGCCAACAACACCAACGAGGAGGCTGGTGATGGCACTACCACTGCCACAGTCCTGGCACGTGCCATTGCCAAGGAGGGCTTTGACACCATCAGCAAAGGAGCCAATCCTGTGGAGATTCGCCGTGGTGTCATGTTGGCTGTGGATGTAGTCATCAGCGAGCTGAAGAGGCTCTCTAAACCAGTTACAACCCCAGAGGAGATTGCACAAGTAAACATTACTAAATTGCTGTTCCATTGTTTCTTGGTAGTTTTGCTCAACAGTAAAATAAATAAAAGTAAATGGAAAAAGTGTCACTACTATTAATCTGCAGCTGTTATTCACACATAAAGTTAGTTAGCACTTAATTACTCAATCATATGCCATAAAGCTGATATGATATGACTTCTGTTATGGATGTAATTATTTCTTCCCTCAGGTTGCTACAATCTCAGCCAATGGAGATGTAGAAATCGGCAACATCATCTCCAATGCCATGAAGAAAGTGGGCCGCAAGGGTGTCATCACTGTCAAGGTAACAGTTACGGTTCACCTGCAGTCATAAGATGTTGACATGACTTTACTTTGATCAGATTTGGTGAAACCAGTAGGCAGCATCTGTTGTCCTCGTCAGTTTAAATTGATGTAGTCTCTCTGTGCTTTTTCTGCCAGGATGGCAAGACTCTGCACGATGAGCTGGAGATCATTGAGGGTCTGAAGTTTGACCGTGGTTACATCTCCCCCTACTTCATCAACACAGCCAAAGGTAAGGGTGTCAACGTTGGCCAGTTGCATAGCCTCTCCTTTTATAAAGTACATTATGCTTTACTACCAAACTCAACTAGTCTATTCTACACTACAACTGTCCCCTTTTTGCCCTCATCTTAGTTACCTAAAACATAACATTTGTGGAGTATATTACTGCATTTAACTTGCACACTGCGAGCAACTTGGTTGATGGGTCGCTCTATCTATACTGAGCAGTTGTGGGCTGTGCGAGAGGCTGCAATTGCATCTATGTAGTAGCAAATCACATATGTCTTGCTGCTCTGGTATTGCCTTTCATAACATTACATATTTTAACAAGTTTACATAGCTAGCTGGTAAGTGCTAATTGGGTAACATTAATCAAAAATAAACAAACAAACAGAAATCTCAAAATTACTTCCAAGCTTAGCATCGACCCCACTGATGGATGCAACCACTTTCCAAGCATCATTTGGACATGCTCCCAGACACACATATCTGTAATCTTTGGCATAAAAATTGTGAAGCTTTAAATGGCTGTAATAAAAATTTGCACTATTTTGCACCAGCCAGGTGGAACTATTATTCATGAAACAAAATCACATCAGTAGGGAAAGAAGAAGGCATGAAAATCAGATTGGTGGTTGACGGCTGATGGTGGCAAAAATTTCAGCCTTTGCCAATGTTTTCTCAGCTGATAATCTTGTTGACCGTCCACACATCCGGCAACTTATTGATCGTGTTGCTCACTGTGTGTACCACCAGGCCAGAAGTGTGAGTTCCAAGATGCCTACCTGTTGCTGAGTGAGAAGAAGATCTCCAGTGTCCAGAGCATTGTGCCAGCCCTGGAGATTGCCAACCAGCACCGCAAACCCCTGGTCATTGTGGCTGAGGATGTGGACGGAGAGGCCCTCAGTACTCTGGTTCTCAACAGGTACATTCATTTCTGCTTCTTGGTCGCACCTCAACAGTTCATGCATCTTACTTAACTTTCCTTAAAGACCCATTCTGGTGACTTTAAATTCAGTTTTTACTGTTAGCTAAGTTACCTTAAAACCCATTGTTATTCACCCCTCATTTCTGAACACAAGACCTAAAATGATTTGAAATGAAAATATTTACTATACATATTACTAAAGCAGAGTTACAGAAGCTCAGACACCGTTGAAATTGAAAAGTTTTACACAAACATTTTTTTGGGTATAAATAGCTGCCTGGTTGTTTCTTCTCAACTCACACTCAATTGAGCTCTAGCCATAAGTCTCACTCAATCCTGGTTTATAACTTATATATAATAAGTTAATAATAATGCCAACAAAAATTAGCATTTGTCTATGTCTAGCCGGATTTAGAAAAAGGCCATTTGGAGACTCCAGAAGGATATTTGGAAACCGAAATGATATTATGGGACTAGAGTTGTAGAGTTTTGGATTGTGTTTCTTGTCCCCTCTCCAATACCTGGAGTGTTCCAAAGCCTCTCCAGAAAGTGGCCAAATGGACCTAATCCAATGGTATCCAATATTATCTAAATTATTTTTATGTCACTGAACACCATACCAAAATAACTTTAATAACTACAAACAGGAGCCGGGCGACTGGAAGAGCAAAGTTCTGCTGCCTCTTTCCACAGTAAAACAAGTCTTCTGTTTTAGCTTAGTTTTCAGTGTAGAAGTAAAATAAAACTTTCAACATCTTGTTTTTGCTGGCGCAGAAGTGACTCTGTCTCGTGTGTAAAGGTGTATAGATGCATAGCGTGTACGGTCTGAGAAAATAGCTGTTCTTTTATCTATTTTCTGTTTGAGCAGCAAAGCCTTTTATGGAACCATAACAAACTATATCAACTATAACTAACTAACAACTAACTTCAACATCGTTGGAATTGTTATTTAATTGGTTACAACTCGAGTCACACGCCTCCCATTGACTGTATTTGGGTGAAGCTACATAGACCATGTTTTGTCGTCAGCACTGTTGGCGCTTGTTGAATATAAAAGTTAAAATGTTCTTGTGACTTGAAACTATTACTGTTACATATGAAAGCTAACAAAAAGCGGTGGCTTTTTACAGATAGTTGATTGAAGGAATGGCATCAGGTGTCAATATAGAAACCCCCGGTGTGTTGAGTAAAACTCAGATGTAGTCCCTCTGGATATGTGCACTGCAAAGGAGCGCTGAATCTAAACAGAGCAGTCTGATACTTGTCACTTGTTTACACTGTTTGTGATTGGTTAAAACATATTGAATGTTTTTATTTGCAGGCTGAAAGTTGGGCTCCAAGTGGTGGCAGTTAAGGCCCCAGGATTTGGGGACAACAGGAAGAACCAGTTGATGGATATGGCCATTGCCACCGGTGGCACTGTAAGTTTACTCTTATTCCCCATCTAACTCAAAATTACTAAAGGAGTTGAACTCAGAGGTGTGTTACAGTCGATGCCAGTAATTTGATTTCGAGGACATGCAGATGAAATTATTTTTACCGCCTGCTAGGTGTTTGGAGACGAGGCTTTGGGTGTGGCCCTGGAAGACATCCAGGCTCATGACTTCGGCAAGATTGGCGAGGTGCAGGTGACAAAGGACGACACCATGCTGCTGAAGGGAGGAGGCAGCCCAGCCGCCGTTGACAAGCGGGCAGCGGAGATCGTCGAGCAGCTTGAGAGCACCACTAGTGACTATGAGAAAGAGAAACTCAATGAGAGGCTGGCCAAGCTGTCTGATGGAGTGGCTGTGCTCAAGGTGAGGAGAATGGGAACAGGACCTTAAGGAAGGGACATAGAAGGGTTGGTCTTAAGGATATAAAGGTGACTGAATTGCTTATTATTATTTCACTTGTGTCCTTAACTGCTACAAACCAAAACGCAGACATTGGTGAAATATTTTGAAGATGGTACTCGTTCTTGGTCACCATGATCGCCCTCTACAAAAAGAAAGTTGAGTGACACTTTCATTCCATTTCAGATCGGAGGAACGAGTGATGTGGAGGTGAACGAGAAGAAGGACCGGGTGACAGACGCTCTGAATGCCACACGGGCAGCCGTAGAGGAGGGCATCGTGCCTGGTGGAGGTTGTGCCCTGCTTCGCTGCATCCCTGCCCTTGAAAGCATGACACCTGCCAATGCTGACCAGAAAATTGGTGAGTAGAATACAAAACGCATGCATGAAAGCACAGAAACATGCTGATTTGTGATGTCTTTTTCAAAGGAACATCTCATTCAAATACACATGAATCTGATTTCCTCTTGTCTCTTCCTTGCTCCCATCAGGTGTGGACATCATCAAGCGGGCTCTCCGTATCCCAGCCATGACCATTGCTAAGAATGCTGGTGTGGAGGGTTCGCTAGTAGTGGAGAAGATCCTGCAGGGAGGAGCTGAGCTAGGCTACGACGCTATGCTGGGAGAGTACGTCAACATGGTGGAGAAGGGCATTATTGACCCCACCAAGGTACGGTGCACACAAAATCCAGACATTTGGACATACACTATGATGATGAGTAGTTTTTTTTCCTCTTTATAAAAAAAAATCTGTCTGAAAATGATTGATGCCTCTCAACTGATAGACCCTGATATGGAACTCTGCTGCCCCTCTGTGGTGTGTCTCAGAAATGCTGTAAACTTAATCCTACTGTCTGTCGCCCCCTACAGGTGGTGAGGACAGCACTGCTGGACGCTGCAGGAGTAGCATCCCTGCTCTCCACTGCTGAAGCTGTAGTCACAGAGATACCCAAGGAAGAAAAGGAGATGCCAGGAGGCGGCATGGGCGGCATGGGTGGCATGGGAGGCATGGGAGGGATGGGTGGCATGGGTTTCTAAGCCAACCCTCCTGAAGTGCTGAACAGACTAGTAGGCAGAGTGGTGCTGGGGGTGGCTGAGGGACAAACAGTCCTCCAAGAACCCTCCCCCCCTCCACCAAAACTTGCCCAAACTGACTGGCCATGAGTTTGTTGGAGCTGCAAATAGTTGATGAACCCCACTACTTCTTCTCATGATTCTGCCTACTCCCTCTCTCTCCTGGTTTCTGGAGCAGCCAGCCTCGCCTGACGCGGTTCCTCTCCATTTAATTCCTCTCCCGGCCCACCCATAGGTTCCATCTGCTCCAATAGCTGTGGATGTGAGCCCAGCAAGCCCTGACACTACACCATGTTTACACATCTGCCCTATAACCCCTAACAAATCATCAACATGTGCACAGTACTCATCTAGTTAGTATTATCAACAGAAAGAAACAATGCAAATGTTGGTGACATTTTGTAATTTCTATCACGTAGTAAAGAATGCTAAATATGGTCGAAGGTGTATGAAGATACGACTTAACAGAAACTAATAATATACTTATTAATGATGCTCTATATTGCCACAAGAGAGGAGGAGTGAAGGAGAAAAGAATCCTAGCCAGGAATGTGTCACTGTCATTTACATTTGTTGTCATGTTGTGTTAATTTTCGTCCTTTTTTTATATGTCATGGTTTCACCCAGCTAATATTGAGTGGGTTAAAACCTGAACCTTGGAGTTGAGTTAATTAAACCAATTTTCTCGCAGAGTATGAGCATTTTCTGTGACTTTTTCTCTTAAGTTTGAACAATACTGATAACATACTGTTTTCCCCTGGTGAATGATAAAGGACCCATATCTGGGTTCTGTCCACCTCCTTCAACCTAGTACTGCATGATTGGATGACGAGTGCCTCCTTAACAAGTTTTTTTCATCACCAGGGGCCTGTTTAAAAACGGTGGAATGTTACAGAATGTTTACTGAGCATTTTTACATCTGCAATATTTTGCATTTTTCATCTTATGGATGTTAGCCCTTTGGGTGGCCGTCTTTCTGAACGCCATTTGAAGGAGGGGGTCCGCTGAATAATAGTCAATTTGATTTTTAGATTATCTTGCTGATTGTTTGCCTTGTGGGAGGGAGGAGTTAGACTGGGTAGGCTGGTGGGGCTCCAGTTACAAAGCAGTTCAAGGTCTCAACCATAAAGTTTTAATGTGAAAACCTTTGGTGTTCTTGTGCTGTCAAACATCAGTCTTCATTTGTGACATGGCTCACACATTTACCCTCCATTAACTAGGTGCCACTGATGGCCATGCAAGCCAGAGAAATGTCGCTACTTCAAATAAAAGTAGTGTCTCTCTTCAAATTATTCCATTGCAATCATTAATCATTCAACTGTTTTGTACAATGTAGACATTGATCATTGGTGATTTCTTTTTATTTAATAAAATCAATTATTCTAATGTCTTGTCATTTGAGATATTATACTGTCTTATTGCTTTTCATTGATCCTGTGAAAATGGATTCAGTTCCCAATTGGGCCAACTACACTAAGAATTTGTACACTTGGAAGCAATTTAAATGAAAGTGTACAAGTTGCTTTTCCCCCCCAAAACCTTTGCAAAAGGTCAAATCTTGGCGACATTAAGTCCTACAGGAAGGGAACACTTTGTCCCTACTGAGGGCAACAGATATCAAAATTCCAAATCAGACAGTTCTTGGAAAATATGAAAGCCATGACCTTTGGCCTATGATCCACTCACTGCCTGACTGCTACACCTGCCAGTATATTCATGCTTTGTTGATCTATTAATCATCTTTCAAATGACGTCTGATAACCCATGCAAGTATTTTTAATTCAAAACATATATTACATTTATTACTTCCACTTATTCCATCTCTAAAAATAATTTAGATACACAAATTCCTTTAATTTTATTTTAGCAAATCATGTCAAAAGACACAAAGAATACTTGGATAGCCTCGGAATGTACATTGACCTTTGCCCTTTGTGACATTTCTAGTGCTCGTGATTGACTGTTCGACAGCAGCCATAACTCACACCAATGGTAGTTCTATTCTTACCACTCACATGACGACCCTATTTCTGTCCAGCCAGAGGCCTGTACTACGAAGCAGGATTTGGGGTTAGCGATAACTTCAGGTTTAACCCTGGGTTTTCAGTGTCACGACAGTGGTTCACTTTTTACCGGGGTATATCGCCATGGCAACTTATGATGCACACCTAACCTGCTCCGGGGCAGGTTATGTTCGAGATAACAGATCAACACGTATATATACATATATATATATACACATATAACATATTTATATTCAAGATATAGATTCTCAGCGGAGGGAATTGCTTATCTTTGTCAGCTTCTTGATTAACGCACTAAAGCATTGTACTTGTTGACCTTACTCACCGGTTTGAATTATGTTTTTATATTTGTTCTTTATTTGCTCCCAAGAGCGTTTAACACGGCCGGGGTTGCAGCTGAAACAATAAGGCTAAAATTGTTTTACACGCCTTAAGAATACATCTAAGCAACACATTAATTTAATGGAATACACAAGTGCAATTCTAGTCAGATCTACTCTGCCTTAATGACGGGGCAGTGATATTGATGATATTGATGATATTGATGATACGCCTATTAACCTACGCATTCACACAGTTGGCAATGTTTTTGCCAGCTGTCCTGGCTTTGGCAGCAGCAACTGTGCTGCTTTTAGCCTGGATAATACTTTAAAATTTTTCATATTTATTTAATATGATAGTTTGCTCTTCCTGTGTAAAATATGCGGCTCTGGTAGACTTGTCCTTGTCTGCGATTGGTCATATGGTGCAAACACAGCCGCTTTTACGTGAACGCGCTCATAGCCAGAGTGGGAAAACCTGGGTTGATTTAACGAGTTGATTACCACCGTCGTGACACCGCTTATCCGTGATTGCGGTTGTTAGGCTTAGTGAAGCCAGCTAACGTAAAGATATCCTGAGTATGTTGAACTTGCTTCATACAGGCCTCAGGAGGCCCACAAACCACTGTGAAGCAGTGTTGATTAACAAAACCACGCACAAAAAGGACCATGAGTCTTTTTTTCTATAAAAATAGTTTTTATAAACCATGCAGTCAATAGACCTTTCTTAAGCCATTCAACACAACTTCATTTACACTAAAAAATAAACAAAAAAGCCTCTCCCATCCCATGAAACACAAAGACACAAACCAACCTAATTTTCATTTCTTTATAAGCAGTGTATAGGTCTTTCTCACGTGATCTTCAAAATCAGTATTTACACTCGTCCTTAAACTCAGCTTAATAATAAATAGGTTTAAAATGAGTATAATGTTTAAAAATAAAGATAAATATGTTGCCACTAGGTCAAGAGGCACTCGGTGCACGATGCGAGTTAGAAAGCTGGAATCGTAAAGGTTTTAGGGTGGCAGATACCTCACTGAAACAGCAATCTGACTGACAGGACAGGTCAATGTGTGTAACCCTGGTCTCTGCCTAGCCAGTTTGGGCCCTCAGACAGTAGATATCGTTGCTTATTTAAAAACAAAACTAATACTACTGATATTGCACACTTTAAAACACACCCACTGCTGTATCATTTAACTCTTTTGTACAATGTTGCTCACATTCAGAATGACAAAGGAGCATAGTGCTATGAAATATAAAGAAAAAAAATAAAGGATACAGAAACTGTCCACTACTGAGATTGTTTAAAAATAAATGCAGCACCTTTTGAACAGGTGTGGGTGCAGGCCTGGCAGTATACAGTACATCTATGTAATGTTTTTAAATCTTCCTTGTAAGAAAGTTTGATGTGACTACTCACAATGACCATTTGACAGCATGATTCCAGCAAAGTGTCTAACGTGCCTATCCCTTTTCCATACGATGGATATAGTAATTTAGCCCCGATCATAATTAAATGGTGGAGGTGAAAAACTGTCACCACAGATTTTCACCTTGGGACGGATGTAAGTTAAATGTCTTGCAGTAAGAGCTCTCTTCCCTCGGTTTGGTGGGGTTACATTGCATGAATTTTGATATTATACTATTAGTTCCTTTGTGCCATACACATTCAAGTTGTCACATAAAAGCAATAGGATTTTAGTACTATCTATTGCTGGTTGGGTCACATGCCTCTCTGCATGACTTAATAATCCGTGCCCTCAATCGGACCCGACTTTCCTATCCATGCGGGGCCTGAGACTAGCACTAACATGACCCACGAGCTCAGCACCAGTTAGAGGGCTTGGGTCAGTGTCCATGTACCACCAAGGTACAAGGTACCTTTATAAGTCGCTTTGGATAAAAACGTCTGTTAAATGACTGTAATGTAATGTAGAAATGATCGGTTGTTGGAGCTAAATGGTAGTTTCAGGCACAGCAGCAAGACCTGATATATGGCCCGCAGCTGTTACACTGCTACACTACTTACTGATACATTTTTCATACAAAACGAGATCCAGCTGAAGGCAGTTGTTGAGAATAAGCTCATTGGTCATTTTTGTGAAAAAGGCACTGCAATTTTCAGTTCGGACACAAGCAGTCTC
>CABFOQ010037380.1:4397-26547 GCA_900660455.1 Gephyroberyx darwinii | reverse complement strand
CCCCCCCCCCCCTCACTTCCTCTTCTCTCCCTTTCCTCTTCTACCTATTTCTTTTCTCTGTGGCATTGGCATTGGGCATTGTGTGTGTCTGGGCGGAGGGTGCGTCGCTATGTGTGGTGAACTTCATGGAACATGAGCTCGCGGGGGATGCGTGTCTCAGTGCCGTACAGCTTGCAGGCACGACGTTCAAACGCCGTAACCATCTGCTTCACCACCTCATCGAAGAAGACGTGAGCCAGCTGGGAGTGGATCAGGGAGCGGAACTCAAATGAGATCTGAGGAAGAGAAAGGTTAACGTTAGCAGGTGAATTTGACACTGTACGTACATCAGGGGTGTGTGTATGGCCTAGAGGTTGAAACTGTGCCAATGAGAAATACAGCTTGGTTCCTCCATGTACTTGGAGCACGTGGAGGAACCAACATACAATCACAGCAGGAAAGATGAACTTACAATGTCTCTTCACACACACATATATCCATGTTAGACTGCTGGGTTGACACAGTCCTACGACTTACAGCAAAGTCTGCGGTGCAGGTACGAGGGTAGCCAGGGAGGCCGGGGCTGAAGCGCCACACTGTCTCCAAGTGGTTGAACAGTTTACCATCTGAACAGGATGCCTGATAAGCAAGACACACACCCACACATGTATTAGATTTGATTAATGTATTGCAGTGGTGTCCAATCATGCGCCATGGAGGGCTGAGAGTGGTGTGGACACTGGCAGGAATGAACATAAACTGAAATACAAAACTCCCTTCTAAATATCAGCAAGCAATCACTTTGTCCAGAGAAAGCTGGATTCACCAATGCTACATTGCTATCCTTTGACAGACCAGCCGGGTTGGTAAACATGACAGTCTATGTGCAGTTTATTGATGTCACGTTACATGATATTTGGTTACCTCTCTTATGTCTTAGTTACCTCTTAGCCACCAACGTGAAAGTAGCTTATACTTTCGAATTTTACATTGTTTTACATTTTTTTAAATTTTATTTACAATCAATATGTTTTTGTGTTTTATTTTTAATAGTAATAAATGACTTAAATGCTTAATGTTGAACCCTGCTTGGTCAGGCACAATGGATTGTAACAATATGTATGGAAGCAGTACCTTACCTTGACCAGATGGGGGCGTACACTGGTGACCAGCGAGGTGTAGTTCTCCACCACCGGTGGGAAGCCCACGGTCAGTTTGGCCTTGCAGAAGCCAGCGCGTTTGAACACCACATCAGACTTCTTACACCAGGGAACAAAGAGGCGGTAGTTCTCCACCCCAGCCACCACATCATACATTTCCTGCATGGAATACCTGGTAGAGGAAAGGACAAGGAGGATAAGGCCATAAAACCTCTAGGCATCGAAATGTGTCCACCTGTCAATGGAGTAACATAAAACTTAAAACAAGTCATTTTTTTTAGATTCCTACAGTTGCGCAGCTTGGTATCAACTTTATCCACTGACTTCCCATCATTACCACCTGCAACCCTCCTAGACTCTATCCTTGAACTGAATGCTTACCACAAAGAAAACATTGGAACTGTATATTCTCTACTTAACTCACAAAACGCAGAACCTCTCAATCTTAAAACCTCTCAATCTCTTCAGTGGGAAGATGATCTCAATGTAACACTCTAAAATATGGCAGAATATTTTACATAGAATACATTCATCATCAGTCTGTCTAAGACATTCAGTTATACAATTTAAAGTAGTGCATAGGTTACACTGGTCAAAAGTCAAATTAGTTAAATTTAAACCAGACATTGATCCCACATGTGATCGGTGTAAACACCAGCCACACTCTCATACATGCTCTGGATCTGCCCAAAACTTGACCAAAAGATTTTCAATATTTTTTCAGAGGCATTGGGCATGCCAGTTGAACCTCTTGCCATAACGGCTTTATTTGGTGTTATCTTGCAGGATCTCTGTCCTAATGACTCACTCAAGAATATAATAACACTTTTAGCAAGACGTCTCATTTTATTAAAATGGAGAGAGACAAAGGCAAGAGCTAGTGAGTAAGAGACAGAGTAAGATAATCTTCCACTCTAGCATTACATAACTGTATGGGTCCTGCTCGAGGGAACATAGCTGGTGCTGCCTAGGTCTATTTATACAACCAGATTTAGTGATTATGACCTTTCTTCAGAACTCATGGGACATTCAGTGCATACACAGGACGCAAACTGTGTAAACTCAAGGACTTTTTGTTCATTTGTTAACTTATGTGCTGCATGTTAACCAGGAGTGTGATCAGCAACACAATAATCAGAAAAATTGTAATCTCCCATTACAATAAAGAAAAATAAATGAATGGGAGTTGCATGTCCCTGACATGAAATCCCACAAAATCCCACAAAATCAAAACCCTGTTAAAAAAAAGTAATGTCTAACATTGAGTGGTATAAATTAGTCACAGGTGGTTGGCAAAGTAAGTAAGTATATACACATATAAAAGCAATAACGCATATAAAAGCAAATCAGAAATCATATAACATTTTTTGTACAATTTGATACAGTGAAACCAGACTCAGTGACTTACCCAATGATGCGTCTCTCTGAGTATTCCTTCCTTTTGGAGAAGGAGTCGGCGAGGTTGAAGAAACTGCGGGCTGGCAACACCATGCCGCGTCCTGGCATGGCTGCACCCAGCAAGGGGGGCATGCGCGTCATCAGGATCCCACATGATGACAGGTACCTGATCACAAAACAAACATATAAATGGGGTCAGAAAACCAGGATGAGGTCTTAAAAACGTATGCTCTCACAAGCCACAAATCTGTGCTGGGCTAATAATCTGATTTACAGAGTACAGAGATAGCAAAATAACGCAATTATGTTGTTGTTTCTACAGAAATTAAATTTTAACTTAAGCACTTTGATTATCTTCCATTATTTGTTCATTTTGCTTAGGAAAGGAACGGGCATTTTCTTGTATCTCTATGAGCCTTTCTGTGACCAAATGGCTTTGATGAAGTTAATCTTTCTTGGGAAGCTTCCACTGCTACTAATTAGTTACTACTAATGAGACAGGAAGCTGCAACATAAGTCTATAGGCCTAGGAAACAGTATGTAAGCCCTCATTTAATACCTACCAACCATTTGTCATTCTAACCAAAACAGCTCACACACATACAGACTAACAGAGACCAGCAGAATGGAACCAGGTCAAGGTTACCAACTTTAGCACGAGCATTGGATACCTTAAACACCTGGTGGCTGAACTATCTGGGCTTGCTCAATTCTGCGTGTGTCTGTCTGCCTTACATTTCTACACCTGCACCCTCTGTTTGGCCTGGGGCAGAAGCTGCAGAATGAGGTTAATGATTAGGCCGAGACTGTAGCACTACCAGGTAATACAGCAAGAATTCCATGACCACTGGAAAAATTGGACTCAAGCTCCAGTGAGCTGGTTAAGACTTTGAGGGTCCCAGCATAATGTTTTTTCATGAACTCAATCCGTCTGACACCCCAGTGAAAACTATCACCTCACTTCCTCTCTTGCTGCTCACTCACTTTGTGAAATACTAATTATATGACCGAAATCAAAAACCTAGAAGAAAAAAAAAGAAGACTGTTAAAGGTTTGAGCCAGCAGGAATCTTTGAAATTCCAATGAACTGTTTTCAGTAAGGTGTGCTTCTCTGTGCTGTAAGATATTCACTTTGAATTGAAATTCCAATGTCAATGAGTCACAAAGCAATTTTCAGTCTAAAGAATAGGGTGTGCTTCTATGTGCTACAAAGTACTAACGTGGGGCTAAACCAAAACAACTCAAATGCATGTGTCATCTGATTACAGGAGCAAAATCAGGTTTTTTATGCAGACTATCTTCTCCTATGTTGTTGATTTCCTTATTCCATAGCCGGCTGCTGAAAAGGTGCCAGTGGGATCACAACCAAAGCCCCAAGGCAGATCCTCCCTGACACCATGAATGAGTGGTCGCCATTCAGTCTGACTGAGACAAAAACAGCTGTACTGTTGTACTGTACTGTAATCTTCACAGAGACTTAGAGCATACAATTCAATGTAGGTCCAGTTGTTCTTGCCAGAAAGATCTGTGGGGTTACAGTGATTGGCCACTATGGTGGGATATGTCAGACTGTTTGATTTGTCCACTGTGTCTGCCTGTCACCTATAGCCTGGTTACTCCTGTGTCACATTGACCTCAATGTCCCTGGCACTGGACGGTTTGATAACACAACACAACTCAAGACAGATGTTTAGATATAAGTAGCCATTATGTCACCACATAATGTGATGTGATAATATCAGTGTCATAATCAACATGTAACCACAGGACTTATTGTATACTTCTGATGATGTGGTGCTTAGAATTTATGTTCCATAACTGGCATACTGGTCACTCTAGAGATAGCCCATTTACTATGAAGTGAAATGTGATATAGTCTGAATGTGCCAAGCTCATGCATGTGTATTGGCGGGTATAGGGAGTTTAAAATCTGTATGGTTGAGAACTAGGACTTCTAAACAATTTGCCACCTTCCAAAAGATTGTGCTAGGGGTTAACTTGGATTTCTGTTTTATCCCCTGGTGGGAGAGTAATGGCAGTAGTCTTATCTTCCTTAACACCTGTCAGCTGGCATGCAAAAAGCCTTCCCTAGTCAAATCCCGGATAAAAATGGATGTCAAGAGATGTTGCATAACACAGTGCAGTAGCTGTAGGAGTGGAGGCATGGAAAAGAATCCTGACTTGTTGAAGTTAGCTTATACAACTTTAGCCTCTTAAACGTGGATGAATTACGTTGATTAAACTGATGTCATTATGTTTTGCAACTGGAATACAACAAATTTGTGTTGCCAACAGGCCCAACTCGACTCAGACATTTTGCAGGACAACAGTAGTTTAATTATCAAGCTGTGGTAATAGAAGGTTACTGTCACAAAGTTGGAAATCAAAACAGTAACAAAATAACCCGCCCAGCTGTGTTTACGTTGAATAATGAAAAGGTGGGTCAACATATGTTGTGTTGCCGGTAGAGGCCTAGTTAACTTCACTAGTTCCAGTACTTTTTGTTAACTGAGGTAAAGTAGAAAGATTGGATTAGTGTGAAATAATACTATGAATACATTTCATATAATAGTAAAAATATAGTCCATGTAACTGTAAGGTAATCTTTGATGGACATTAGCGCTAACGTTAGCTAATGCTATGTCTTCTTCTAATCTAGACCATCCAGGTTAAATCAAGGCTTAAAAGATAAAATAACTCTAACCTCACGTTGTTCCTCGCCTGTGTTCCCCGGCTGGCTGTGGACGGTAACTGTTTAATACACTCTGCTACTTTTCGGAGGCTCCGACTACCTCTCGCCATCTTCCCTTCTTTGACAGCCTTCTCTCTGCTCCCCGGTAGACAGCCAGAGTCCCCACCCGTTTGCCCCGCCTCTATCGAGTGCACCCTCCGAAGGTCAGCCTACTATTGGACAATCCATGTCAAGTAAGGGTTTTCATTGGCCAATCAGCCCGTTCGTCACCAAGAGAAACTCAGTGACGTCTGTACACGGTCGTGCACACGCATGAATGTCACGAGATGTTGGATTAGGTTGCTGGGTCGACCTGTGTAACCTTACTTTCAAGTTCAGTGTACTTTATGGTTACAAACACTCACTCACTGCATGGTTATGTGCTGATCAGGGAAGACAAACAGTCATATCGCTATATTGATTCGTTTATATTTTGGCAAAGTAAATATCTACTAGCCACTTTACTTTTGATGTATTTGCTTTTATTTGGCTGGTTCTAGTTTCTGTACTGTTGTCTGGAGTTTTATTTGGTTCTAACCAGCTGAGCTAAAAGCCAGATGGTCAGCGTGGCCGTGAAAACGAATAATAATTATATTAGAGGCTGTATAGTAGGGGATAGGGCTGATTTCAATCTTAAATACTCGCACGGGCACGCACTATTAAGAACTACTATAATATACTATTAAATACTCAAATAAATACACATATATGCAAATATATAAATGATATGTCCATATATATATATATATACGCTATATATGCCCAAGCGTGTCATTTATATATGTGAATATTAAGTAGCCGCACATACATGGAATTAGATCAGCTTCACTGAATCCCGAACTGTTGCAAACTGATCTAAGAACAGCCAGCGAGTTACGGAACTCTAAGATTACTGACTTCCGGTTCCAGTCACGAACCACCACCAAAATGGCGAAGATTGCCAAAACACACGAAGGTAAATTAAATTGCAAAAACTATAATTCACTACCTCTTTAATGTTACTTTTGACTTTAGCGTATGTCAGAAATTGTAAGAATGTTGCAAGAATTATTTTAAAGCACTGTGTGTATTGGTACTCTTTCTAAACCGCAATTGCCGAGGAGGCCAAGCTACGACACAACGCAGTCGTTTTAGATAATGGCGCTGGCTGCTAAGCTACCTAGCTAGCTAACGTGCGGGGTCATGCCACGATTTAGCGTTTTCATCACACATGACCGCGCTACAATACATTTCGGCGTGCTAAAATACTCATTTGCTCATACTTGTATTGTAATCACACTACCACACTGTTATATGCAACATGTAACTGACAAAACGTTAGCCATCACCTCGCTTTGACCAACCAAGTTAGCGTTAGCTTAAGTCTTAAATTGGATGGCGTTACTGTATGTGGTTCGCCAGGACATACTGCACTGTGCAATGTCGTTGCGATGTGTTCTTGCTAGTCAAACTGAAACAAATATGCAGACCATGGTCAGAATCATAAAATATGTATTTCGGAGTCGGGTGGATGTAACGTTAATGGCGGCAGATAAGGCCATACTGCATTGTGTTTAAGTGCACATGACAATGGCGTTGCTGTATTTACTAGCCAAGTTAGTTAGGCCAAACGAATTATGTCACATATGGCTGAAATTATTAAAATTGTATTTCCAAGTCAGATGGCGATAATGAGAATATTCATGTATTTGATTACCTCTTTCTGCTTTTAATCCTCCAGTGTGAGAAAGTCCTTAAATTATTTTGGTGATCTGTTTCCACCCCACCCAAAGGGAGATTGAGTAACGATGTGTTGATAATCAATTTACTTTGTTTCTGTCCTCCAGGAGGGACAGTCATTGATTAATTTGGTGTCTTTCTTGTTCTCCTTCAAGACATAGAGGCCCAGATCCTGGAGATCCAGGGGATGAAGGCTGCCCTGCTGGAGGAGGGAGAGCAGGGAGTGGGTCTTGACTCTACTGGCTTTTATGACCAGGAGATCTATGGAGGCAACGACAGCCGCTTTGCTGGATATGTCACCTCTATTGCTGCCAATGAACAAGAGGAGGTAAGTGTTTTGCTGTGCCTGGATGTGATTTTGTTTGCGCTTTGTTTATCAGGGATAGATACATTTTATGCGTGTCTTAATACAAGAAACAGAACATCCACAAGAAATATAGCCCCACCCACTCCCCCTTCACTGTGTTATTTGCCCCATTTCCTTAGTCTGTGAACTGCACATCCTTCTTATTCCAACCAGTGGTCAGACACTTGCCAACAAATGTCATTCTTGTTGTTGTTCCAGGATTTTTAAGGCGCTTGAGTGCTCCCCTTTGCTTGTTGTATACGAGCTGGGAGAGTCTTGTCATTTGGCAAGGCTTGACTAGACTCCTTTTTTTCTCTTTTGTTCCTCAGGATGATGAAGAAGATTCATCAACCAGTTTGTTGGGACAGAAAAAGCCTGGGTACCATGCACCAGTGGCAATACTCAATGCCATACCCCAGTCAGAAGAGCAAGTGAGTATTTGTTTATTGTCCCATATTTTTTGCCATAGTCATCCTATTTCCATCACCCTATTTATTCCAGAAAAACATTATTCACACGTGGTTTCATAGTGAGTTTTTTGCTATTGTGGAAGCAGGCAGAACTGAATTCAGATCTACCTTTTTATCTACCGTCTCAAGTGTCTCTTATATGGATCATTATTATGGATCACAAAAAGTGTTTGTTTATCACAGGAAACTAACATGTCCACATCTTCTCGTCCCCTTTCTCTCTGTTTGCCATTTTGCAGTATGACCCATTTGCAGAGCACCGTCCCCAGAAGATTGCGGAGCGGGAAGACGAATACAAAGCCCGTCGCAGACAGATGATCATCTCCCCTGAGCGTCTTGACCCCTTTGCAGACGGTAAATTTCACCACTCCTTTTTGTCTTCATTGCATCCTTCCCATTTCCTCACCCTTTTCATGGTTGTCTTATGTTTTTGTGATCCCATGATTACCAAGGGTATCAAGCCCACCTTTTTGCTGTTTAACCCTTCGACCATAATGCAATGGCTTGCTTCCCAGACCCGATGCCTTCCCTGTGGTCAATCCTCTCTGGTCCAAGAGCGCTTGCCTTCATTTCCAATTGAATCTTATTTCAGTTTTGCAACAAACTCCAAAGGGGGCATGTAGTTCATGTTCAGCGGTTTGGATTGGAAAAGGACTACTCTTGGGAAAATTATATGTAAATGGGACATTTTGTGATAATGTATGTGATGAAATAAAGTTGAACCCAGTGTAGAATTACCATACATTTCATTGGGAGAGGTGATTAGGTGTTCTCATGTTAGATGGGTTAATTCACCTATCAAACATGGGTCGCAGATAGGTTGTGTGTGAGTCGAAGGGTTAACAGACCCATGTGACTATCACTCTAAATGATGATTGGGAAAGTGCAGTGTCCTCCTGTGATATAATAGTATATGTTAGCAACAGGGATGATGAATGACGCTTTCAGGGTCACCTTTGGTGTAACTCACCTGCTAATCCAATGTGCCACACCCTGCTGTGCTCAGTAGCTGAGAATAAGCAATGACCTATCAATTTGTGTACACCAAGCTTTATGTCACTAGACAGGCAGAGGAGAGGATCGTGCTGGCTCACTTTTAACCTTTGCTCAGACAAACAAGTTATTAGGATTATATTCAGTGAGTGGCTTCCAAGTGTTGAAAGGACATAACACCAATAAAGTGAGTTAGACATTGAGGTTTTGTTTGTCTCCCCAGTTTCCCGTTCTGTTTAGTGTAATTTAACAGGCTTGTAGTGACTTACCTCCTCTGTTGGTTTGTCAGACACGATAGGTATGCAAGGTCCCTTTGGGCCTTAGCACATGACAGGATGTAAGCTAGTCAGTGCTTTCACTGTCTAATATGAACAGGTGTAGTGCAGTTGCCGCAACATTTGTAGTCATGTCTTAGTTTCAGATTTCAAGCAGTGTTCTGCATTATAATTTAATTTAAGAGTGGCCAGCTTTACTTACCAATCTGAGAGCCCTAACCTAGAGGCTTTTTGAGTTTGTCACTACATAGCCTATCATAAATAAACCAATGGTAGACCATTTCTGAGTCCTGTAAGACTTATGTAAACTCCATCGATAAATAGCATTACAAGTGTAACAATGTGCAACCTCCGAGAGTGTAGCCTAACCCGACAAACAAAAACTTGGAGCCAGCTAGAATAACTTGCCTTCCATTTTATTACATCTTCACTTCCCCTGAGAATATGAGCTTAAATGGCCTCAGGTTTAGTTAAGGTAGGGCTTTAACTAAAGCCTGCATGTAGAGAGAGCGCTTTTTTACGAAGATGTTGTGTAAATATATTTTTATTTTACAACTCTCTGTAAAATAGAAATATGTTATCAAGAAAACTGTGTACCGCAATACCACAGGCCCATACTAACTGTCCTTAATTTCTCTCCTACAGCAGTACTGCTTTGCCAGTCCTGTACTGCACTCTGTTAAGGGTGCAGCAACTCATCCTGTGTAGGTTATGGTGAACACAGAGAAGGGTGCACTTGTCAGTTTGGTCAGGGTCCACTGGCTGCTTGTCTGACTGGGGGCCTGTGAGGGGAATCAAATGCAGCCCAGCTACAACAAATCTCAGCCCTATTAATGTTTTTTAATTTGGCTCATCAATTACCAACAATCGTAGATACAATTTTATTATTTTTACCTTGGTCCTGAAAAGGAAGTCAAGATCTAAATTTAGGTTGACGGAATAGTGATTAATACTGGAATCAGCCACGATTAAGAGTTTGGCTCTGGTCTGGCTTTGCTCAAATTTCTGACCAGTGGTCCATTTTGCTGGCCCTTCCTTTATATTTGGCTGCAAAGGTAGCACCAGATCAGCTGTTTTAGGTGACATGCCTTTCCTAGATTTAGCCTGAAAATCTTGACTTCACTTAAGTCACTTGTTATGAATAATTTGGTATCTGGACCACATAGTCTCTTATTTTTGTTGATTTTTGTTTTGAGGTTAAGCCCCAAGAGGATGCATTATTTTTTGAGTGCCGTAAATCAATGCAACACAGGTGGTATACTATTGTGTGTGAGTTCCAACCCTTTTCCAAAGTGTTACTAATGGTAAAGAGAAATTTTCTAGGCTTCTTTTCTGCCGGTTGAAGTCTGACTGCAGAAGGACCCTTGGCACTGAAAGTGTACGTATTCTGGAGAACACAGCCCAGGACCCCTGCATCAGTGATGGCTATATCTTCTCCTTAATCTCCTTAAAGAAAACACAACAACCTCAGCTCTTCTCTCTATGTATCTGCTTGTTTTTCCTTAGACTGCTATGTCTGTATGTAAGAGAAAGACGAATGTATATGTAAATCTATAGGGCTTTGTTTTGTGATTCAGCTGTAAATGGAACATGATAAATTAATCAGTTGATAAAGAGAGTCAGGGATAGCTGGCTGTGTTTGTGCTTGCTGTGTTTGTTATAAAGTGGGTCCCTAGAGTGTGTTCTAATGAGTGTCCTGTGTTCTTGTTGGTGCTCTTTCGCGCAGGGGGCAAAACGCCGGATCCCAAGCTGCAGGTCAGGTCGTACATGGACGTCATGAGAGAGCAGCACCTGACCAAAGAGGAGGTAAGGTCTACCCACTGTCTTTTGGCCCTAGACTGCATTCAGACACAAGTGACATCTGTGAATCCTGAATAGAATCATTTGCTTTGCTCTAAGATGGTTGTACTGTTTCGCATGACATTTGTGTCTCTCGCTCCCTGCAGAAAGAGATCCGTCAGCAGCTGGCAGAGAAGGCCAAATCGGGGGACCTGAAGGCTGTGAACGGCTCTGCTGCCTCCCAAGCTGCTGCAAAGCGCAAGCGCCGCTGGGACCAGACAGCTGACCAAAACCAAACCCCCACCAACACGACGCCCAAAAAGATGTCCAGCTGGGATCAGGCTGATGCCGGCGTTGAGGTGAAGTCTCAAAATCTTACTGCTTGATGGCTAGTTTTTCATAGCATTCAAATGAATACAGATTGATTTCCCTGAGGCTATGAGAGTCTACCGTTATTCCTACCGAAGTGCCATACAGTGGTAGATATTTATGTCTTTGGACATATGAGAGATTTAGTATATTGATAGTGACCACTCATACCGAGGCAACTTTGTAAGCTAAGACGGGACATTTTCTAGTTGTAGATAACCCCACTCATCTTTCTTGCTTTTTCTTTCCTCCCAGACTCCAGGGCACACCCCTGCACACACACCCTCCAACAGCCGTTGGGATGAGACCCCTGGCCGACCTAAAGGCAGTGAGACCCCAGGGGCCACCCCGAGCACCCGCATGTGGGACCCTACTCCCAGCCACACACCTGCTGGTGCTGCCACCCCTGGCAGGGACACACCAGGCCATGCCACACCAGGTCATGGGGGAGCTACAGGTAGTGTTCGCAAAAACCGCTGGGATGAAACCCCAAAGACAGAGAGGGAGACCCCAGGACACGGAAGCGGCTGGGCTGAGACCCCACGCACAGACAGAGGAGATGAGTCCGTGGGAGAGACCCCCACCCCAGGGGCCAGTAAGAGGAAGTCCCGTTGGGACGAAACCCCTGCCAGTCAGATGGGATCGTCCACACCGCTGCTTACCCCAGGGAAGACCCCCATCGGAACCCCAGCCATGAACATGGCTACCCCCACACCAGGTAAAGAAGTAACTTCCACCATTAGCCACTCTGGCCCATTAGCACCCTTATTGGTTGAGATGTGTTTTGGTTAACAAGTATTCTCTTCTGTTGTCTCTAGGTCACCTGATGAGCATGACCCCAGAGCAGTTGCAGGCATGGAGGTGGGAGAGGGAAATTGACGAGAGGAACCGGCCACTCACAGACGAGGAGCTTGATGCCATGTTCCCTGAGGGGTACAAGGTACATGCCCTGTTCCAGTCTTATTAGATTCAACAATTATGGAAAAATCACTAGTAAATGATATTTAAAAGAGAAATCACAGTACTGACAGATGTTTGTTTTTCCTGTCCCCAGGTCTTGCCCCCACCAGCAGGCTACGTACCCATCCGTACCCCGGCCCGTAAGCTGTCAGCCACCCCCACCCCTATTGGAGGCATGACAGGATTCCACATGCAGACAGAGGACCGCTCCATGAAGCAGGTCAACGACCAGCCCTCTGGAAACCTCCCCTTCCTCAAACCCGACGACATCCAGTACTTTGACAAATTGCTGGTGAGCACCAAACACACATTTCTAAACTATGTATACAGCAACATGCACACACAGAACAATGTAAAACACAGCACCCAATGTTTGTAAAGTCTGTGAAGAACAGTAGGTCTGTCTGCTAACAGTGTGCATGGCTCTGTTTGTTTGTTAGGTGGAAGTGGATGAGTCCACACTGAGCCCTGAGGAGCAGAAGGAGAGGAAGATCATGAAGCTTCTGCTGAAGATTAAAAACGGAACACCACCCATGAGGAAGGTTGGTCACCATTACTATTACCTTACCGTGAACATTAAAACACTATCCCTCACTACTGCAAATATGACCCCAAACCCTGGGGTATGCACGAGATTTTCTTGGCAAGCAGACTCCTTCCCCCTGCTGTCAGATCTGTTTAAGAAGTGGGTCATTTCTCAAGAGATGTAGCACAAAAACAGTACCAATGCAAGATCAACACCCAGCACTAAGCCTGTGTGTGGCTACAGTGTGAATCTTTGCTTGCTAAAGAATCTCCTCTGTGAGGGGCTGCTGCTTTCAGTGAATGTCAGAGCGTAGACCACTATGCTCTGCTGGGAGCAGCAGACATCAGATCAGTTGAGACTGAAAGCCATTCGAATAAATGTCATCTCAGCCATCAAGTTTGACTCTCTCCTCTCCTCTCTAGGCGGCTCTGCGTCAGATTACAGATAAGGCTCGTGAGTTTGGAGCAGGCCCCCTGTTCAACCAGATTCTGCCACTACTCATGTCACCCACCCTGGAGGACCAGGAGCGCCACCTGCTGGTTAAGGTCATTGACCGCATTCTCTACAAACTGGATGACTTGGTCCGACCATACGTACACAAGGTAGGCTCAGCATGAGAGGTGTGCATGTGTGTTTGTGGTATTGGAGTGTCTGTTGTGTATGTCTGAGAAACTGATTGTCTGTCTCTGTGTCCAGATCCTGGTGGTGATCGAGCCCCTGCTGATTGATGAGGACTATTATGCCCGAGTGGAAGGCAGAGAGATCATCTCCAACTTGGCCAAGGTAAGACAGAGCGCATCAGTGTAGTTACACACTCAATGTTGTTGTGTTTTGGTGCAGAGATTGGGCGCAATATGGTTCCTGCGAATCATTCTCGCCTGTTCGACCTCTCTATGGTCAGATCAGGGCTAGTACTTCGCTAAATAGACACCCAGCATGAGAGCTAGCAGACCTGACCTCCATGTCCTCTCTGTTCTCAACCTGCACCCCGTTGGTTACAATTGCAAAACCTCTACAAACATCTTATTGTCAGATATCAGTACATATTTGATTCTATCTAGAACTGTATTTTGTTTGTATTTAGTATTCATTTCTGTGATTTCACTTGGTGAATAAACCCCTGACACCATCTAGTGCTGCCTCAATGCCTTCCTTTCTTCAATGTCTCTGTCCTTCTCTCCTCTAGGCTGCTGGCTTGGCTACTATGATCTCCACAATGCGTCCTGATATTGACAACATGGATGAGTATGTGAGAAACACCACAGCCAGAGCCTTCGCTGTGGTGGCCTCTGCCCTGGGCATTCCCTCCCTCCTGCCCTTCCTCAAAGCCGTGTGTAAAAGCAAGAAGTCCTGGCAGGCCCGGCACACAGGCATCAAGATTGTCCAGCAAATTGCTATCCTTATGGGCTGTGCCATCCTGCCCCACCTCCGCAGCTTGGTGGAGATTATAGAGCATGGTCAGTCACCAACCACACTTCTACCAGTCATAAATTTGACATATATCAGGGTGTCTACAGGTTCTTGAATTATTAAGATGTCTTCAATCACATTATTATTATGACTTATATTCTTACTGATGTGGTATTGTTTCCCCCTTCTTTCCAGCTTTATTTGTCTAAAATTGTGTTTAATGTTTTTAACTAAAAGCATTAAAATGTGTTTGAATTGAACTTGCTGAAACCTGCAGATACCCTGTATAGTAATGGTCAAAAGAAAACGTTAAAACAAAAACATTGTGAAAATGTCTAGAATAAAATGTATTTGATCTCTGAATGTTGGTCTTCACTGTGTTTGGCCGCAGGTCTGGTGGATGAGCAGCAGAAGGTGAGGACCATCAGTGCCCTGGCTATTGCTGCCCTGGCTGAAGCTGCCACGCCCTACGGTATTGAGTCCTTTGACTCAGTGCTCAAGCCCCTCTGGAAGGGTATCAGGCAGCACAGAGGAAAGGTAAGAACAGCAACTCACCCTCAAGTGAAATGACTCAACGACAGAGTCAATAGTTTGTAATTATGAAAGCACTTACTTTGTTGTTAACTTTATGGATATCCATCATCCGTATTAAGTGCAAGATCAACACCCAGCACTAAGCCTATGTGTCCCTACAGAGTGAATTTTTGCTTGCTATAGAGTCTGTTTTATGAGGGGCTGCTGCTTTCAGTAGAGGAAAGAGGATAGTCTGCTAATTTTGCTGGGAGCAGCAGACAAAACATTTATTACGGTGAACAAGTGTAAATAGATGTGCCAAATTTTGAACTCACTGCCTGTTTGTTTTTCCTCCTCCTTGTTACCAGGGTCTGGCTGCCTTCCTGAAGGCCATTGGCTACCTGATCCCCCTGATGGACGCCGAGTACGCCAACTACTACACCAGAGAGGTGATGCTGATCCTCATCAGAGAGTTCCAGTCCCCCGACGAGGAGATGAAAAAGATTGTTCTCAAGGTACCAGAGGGGAAGAATATGTTTGCACTCTTGCTCAATGCATCCCAAATCTGAATTTCTCATAGCATGTGATGCACTGTGAGTGTGTTCAACTTCAGTGATCCAAACCGTGATGCTTAAGGCTTTTGTAAAGTTCCTGCGAATCATTCTCGCCTGTTCAACCTCTCCATGGTGAGATCAGGGCTAGTAGTTCGCTAGATGGACACCAACATGAGAGCTAGCAGACCTGACATCCATGTCCTCTCTGTTCTCAACCTGCACTCGTTGGTTACAATTAGAAAGCCTGGACTAACACCTAGCTGGTCTTTTTCATAAGTGAGATGTAAGAGGACCAAGCAAACCCTCAGTTGCTTTCAGTCACTTTGCTTTTATAACTCCATGTCTGACTTGTACTTCTGCCTTGTCTCTCAGGTGGTGAAGCAGTGCTGTGGCACTGATGGTGTGGAAGCCAACTACATCAAGACAGAGATCCTTCCCCCCTTCTTCAAGCACTTCTGGCAGCACAGGATGGCTCTGGACAGACGCAACTACAGACAGGTTAGTACATGCACAAAGATAGGAAGGACATATAAAACTGCTTGAATATAATATTAGAAGTTACATACATAGCATATTGGATACATATAAGCACTGCTTACACAACATGGTTCATTCTAAAATGGAGTATGTACCATCAAAGTAGAGGTGCATTCTCCTGTCTTGTGACAATGAAAATAATTTGCTTACAAAGGACCACTATGTGAGTTTTGTGAAAAATCACATATAAGATGTGAAGAATAAAACGACTTGATGCATAAGTCTTTATTTGAAGTCTTTCTGACTGGCCTGGCTGTTGAAGACCATGGTGTTGTGGTTGTTAAGGGTAATGACGTGAACCTCTCTTCTCTGCCCACAGCTTGTGGACACCACAGTGGAGCTGGCCAACAAGGTGGGAGCGGCAGAGATCATTTCACGAATTGTTGATGACCTGAAAGATGAAGCGGAGCAGTACAGGAAGATGGTGATGGAGACCATTGAAAAGATTATGGGCAACTTGGGGGCGGCTGATATTGACCACAAGCTGGAGGAGCAGCTGATCGACGGTATCCTATACGCCTTCCAGGAACAGACAACAGAGGTGAGAGGAATGACAGTGATCAGGCTTAACTGGGGAATTATATAAGACACATTATCAGACTTAAACTGAAAATCTATTAATTTTAAATCATGCCCACCCATGGCAAAATCTACTTTATAACTGTGTGAAAGGCCAGTTCTGCTCCAGTTTTTTATTTCTTTATTTGTATCTCTCTTCCCCCTCCAGGACTCAGTAATGCTGAATGGTTTTGGCACAGTGGTGAATGCCCTGGGGAAGCGTGTGAAGCCCTACCTGCCTCAGATCTGCGGTACCGTGCTGTGGCGTCTGAACAACAAGTCGGCCAAAGTCCGTCAGCAGGCTGCTGACCTCATCTCCCGCACCGCCGTGGTCATGAAGACCTGCCAGGAGGTACTTTGATATGAATACATTGGCACATACACAGATTCAACCACATAACACACTTAACGAGCTAATGCATTTTCTCCCCACTTCTGCCATTGTAGGAGAAGCTGATGGGTCACTTGGGAGTAGTGCTGTATGAGTACCTGGGAGAGGAGTACCCTGAGGTGCTGGGTAGCATCCTGGGAGCCCTGAAGGCCATTGTTAATGTTATCGGTACGTCGCCCTACTGCTACATCAACTTCAGTTCTGAGCATGTATTCAATTGTATAGGGCCTGTTTTACATAGCAACCCAGTCAAAGTTCAGTGAACCTCTTGAGAGTTGATTGGTCATTTTGTTCCCCGTTGCAGGTATGCACAAGATGACCCCACCAATCAAAGACTTGCTTCCTCGTTTGACGCCCATCCTGAAGAACAGACATGAGAAGGTGCAGGAGAATTGTATCGACCTGGTGGGCAGGATTGCTGACAGGTCAGTATGGGATAGAAATACAGAGAGAAGTTATGAGAATCTAGTAGCACATGGTCTTTTTTTGGAACCAGAGGACTGTTGACCTTAGTGTGACTTCTTGTCTGTGTTTAGGGGGGCTGAGTATGTGTCAGCCAGGGAGTGGATGAGGATTTGTTTTGAGCTGCTGGAGCTGCTCAAGGCTCACAAGAAGGCCATCCGCAGAGCAACTGTCAACACATTTGGTTACATCGCCAAGGCCATCGGGTGAGTGCCATAGGGGTCTTCACATCTATGCCAAACACTTGACTAAATCTTTTGTTACTGTTTTACTTCACCCTCTCCTTTTATGATTTGAGATGTTAGTCACAGAAGAAATCCACTACATAGGATCAAACCATTCCTAGCTGCTCTCAAGGAGTGCCATTTTTAACCTGTCTCTACCCCCTTCCATCCTCCCAGTCCCCACGATGTTTTGGCCACTTTGCTCAATAACCTGAAGGTCCAGGAGCGTCAGAACCGTGTCTGCACCACTGTGGCAATCGCCATCGTAGCTGAGACCTGTTCACCGTTCACCGTGCTGCCGGCGCTCATGAACGAATACCGTGTGCCTGAGCTCAACGTGCAGAATGGTGTGCTCAAGTCCCTTTCCTTCCTGTTTGAGTACATCGGAGAGATGGGCAAGGACTACATCTACGCTGTCACACCACTGCTGGAGGACGCACTCATGGACAGGTGAGTCAGAGGACTATAGTTAGTGGGTGATCTTCTCCAGTCAGAACTACAGAGTCACTCCCTGTCTTCATCATATACTGAAAGTTCATCTCTTTAAGAAATAGACTTCAGGAGCGGAGCTTGCCCAGAGTGCATGAACCAACATAGCAGAACAATAACTCTTAATGACAGCAGTAGTCTCCTTTTTAAATGTAAATGGTACTGACACTCCAAAGGCCCGGCGAATATTTTCCCTCTAGTGCTGTTGCAGTGACATCATTACTAAACTCTTGGCCCAGTAAGCTATCACCATCCCTTGAATAACACTGGCTTGCTTTATCGTTTTCAGTGTAGTTGACCATTTTCCTCTGTCCTCTGCAGAGACTTAGTCCACAGACAGACAGCCAGCGCGGTGGTCCAGCACATGTCTCTGGGCGTCTACGGCTTTGGCTGCGAAGACTCCCTCAACCATCTGCTTAACTATGTCTGGCCAAATGTCTTTGAGACGTCACCCCACGTCATCCAGGCCGTCATGGGTGCTCTGGAGGGGCTGAGGGTCGCCATCGGGCCCTGCCGCATGCTGCAGTACTGCCTACAGGTAAGACCGACCAGGACCATCTCTCATTAATAAGTCTGAACATTGAAACTTTTCCTGGTACTGAACTGCCCATTTCTTGTTCACTAGTTTTAGATTACTTAGTGGTAATGTGTACCTTTTGTAATTCAACAGGTCAAATCTCTGAATTCTTGTAGTGTTGCTTTTCACCCTTTTAGGATGAAATTGGTTGTGTACATAAAAACATATACAAGAAAGGTGTTTAACCTTGCTATGTTGCTTGTGTCTCCAGGGCCTGTTCCACCCGGCCAGGAAGGTGAGGGATGTCTACTGGAAGATTTATAATTCCATCTACATCGGCTCCCAAGATGCCCTCATCGCCCACTACCCACAAGTCTACAACGACGAGAAAAACCCTTTCGTCCGTTGTGAGCTGGAGTATGCCTTGTAAATACAAACTCATGTACTCTCTCACTCACAATCTCTCTCCTTCATATCTTGGTTTCTCTCTCTACAGTCTCCTGTCCGTGGTCCAATCTATCCTGGTCTAGGACTGAGTCCATTTTTTATGATTTAGCTGTGTCTTTCAATAGGTGTCCAATAATCCAACACAGGCACATTGAGTCTGTTGGCTGCCGCCTATTGACTTTGTTTAAATTGAAAGGAACGTGTGAAATTAGGGAAAGTATAAAACTGAGCAGTGCAGAGCTTGTATGTTTACTTTTAATTCTCCATTTTGTGAGTGTTTCGTATTAAGGAACGACTGAGGTCAGAGTAGCCTTGCTTGAGGAGTGAGAAGCAGTCATTGTTTTAAAGTATGTAGTTTTTCTGTGTATTGGTAGGCCTCTGTGCTGGCTACTCCCTCTACATGCTCTCCCATCAGTTCACATCTCCTTTGTTCTTATCAGAATGTTGCTTTATTTGACCAAATAAAATGTTTGTGTATAAAATTCAATTTCTGTGCAGTGATGAGTTTATCTTCCTTCATTTATACTACATGCTCATTGTGGACATTGCTGGAGATGAACGCAATGTAAACTTTTCAGGAACAAAGAAAAAGCTTTACTTTGATGACAGTGCATTTTTAGATAATCCAGTGGGTTTTTAAAGGGTTTCATAAACCCAAGGCTCGTAGAATTTTCTCATCCCATAGAGGACCATGTGATCCAAGTGAAAATGGCAAGATACACCAACATTGGACTTTTCAGATGACTGCAATATGCACATTAGGTAATGGAAAAATAATAAGATTCCTGATTAAAGGCACTGACATGTTGATAGTGGCATGTTATTCCTGGGGGTCTCCCATTCAACCTCTGCATCCATGTATACACACTGTTTTAACCAGTTTTTATGTCACTCTGTCTAAAGCGATAAATGCTGTCTTCGGTGGAGGCCTAATACTGAAAAGGAATACCTATTACAATTTAACACAGATGCAGGAAAAGACCTTTTCTGAATTGTTAGGGTCCACTGGTAGATGGATGCAGATGATCTGATGTCATCGTGGGAGACAATTGCTGAGCAATTACATGTATTAGTAAGAGATGGTGTCCACTGTCCAGTTTAGATGTACTTGGACAGCTCCTTATATCCAGTAGTGTGACCTGAGCACTTGGAAAACTTTGACTGGACTAGAAAACTTCCCACGGCGAGTCTATAGTCCTTATCGGCCTCGTCATCCCACTTAGACACAACAACCAGATACAGCAAGAAGAGACCATGGGGGTGGACTGGCAGGCTGTCCCAGTGGCCTTGTTGAGGATGAGCTCAACCCAGATACGGCAAGCTAATCCCCCAGGGGGCTGGAAACTCAAACTCAAAATGTAAGAAATCAATTGCTTTTGATGCATGGCTGTTAAAAGTCCATAGGGTTACATACATACTTCTATCTCATGGCCCTGCAACCGTTTCCCTAAGATCAGTTTTTTTCATGGTTCCTAAATTTTATAAGAGCATTTATATAGATTATATAACAGTTCATAAAGTATTACAAAAAAACACTATACATGTATTATAGTCTCGTGAAGCCCAGGTCTCTTCACTCCATCTGTATGTCCTTTAGTCTCACCCTTTCACCACCCTCACCCTTTGCTTTTTCTCTGTTCCTTGCTGACGAGAGGTCAGGTCATATTCATACAGAGGAATGAATGGACGCTGGAACTCTGTAGCACTCAAAGCACAGAGATCAATCTCGCCCCCCCCCCTTCCACACACACCAACACACAATGGAAAACCCTCCCCCACTTTTCCCTTCAATTCATTTCAGCTCCACAGCGAGGCCCATACGCTTTGACCCAGATTTCCCTTTGCAGACGCTGTCCAGGCTTTGGATCTGCTAATCTGAGGAGAACAATAATATGAAGTCTGTCTTGTGTGTTGGACAGAGTGTGTGTGTATGTGTGTTTAGGTTGTTACTGCAGGCCTCCAGTGTCAGGGCCAGAGAGTGAGAATCTGTGTGCAGAAATGGCTCACATGTAGTCACATTTGGCAGAGCCAGGGCTGTAGCTAACCTAGGTCTGCCTACTGTATGGCTGCTGTGTGATTTGCCTGTTAGTATGTCTTCAGAGTAATTAATATTTGGATTTCTGATGCAATCATCAGAAACGTGCATGCTGAATTGGGAAATTTGGGTGGGTATAATTGGCTCCATTCTTACACATTTTATATTCTCCCTAAAAAAAACATACCAATAGATGAAGTATGCACTAGCTATCTTCCAGCCAGGTATTTTTCTTCCTTTTTTCAGTTTCTTTCCCCTACAGAGTAATAACATATGGAATGCATCTTCGTGAGCACAGCAAGCTATGCAAAAGGCATGCCGGTGTCTTTCTCTGCTAGGTGTGTGTGTGGTTGTCTGGTGGTGGCTTGTTGAGTCAACATGGAGAGGCAGTCTAGCAAGCTAGACCTCCCTTCTTTATGACCAGACTCAGGGAGACAACCATGATTAGAAAAATTCCACAATGAAAGACATGACGAAACAAAGGTACACAATTACCACTAAAGAGTACATGGTGCAATGGCATGATGAGTGATGTGGTGGTAAATAAAAACGTGGGTAAACTATGCTTTTCAGTTGGTGATGGTCATAAGGCAAACAACAACCTTGATTTAACTTGTCTGAAAAACATGAAGTGATGCATTTCCCCCTTCAAACCACGAGTGTTGTCAACCTAAAAAGCTGACTAACATGATCTTAGGTGGGTTTACCCTGCACTCCAATCCTTGGACATGATACCCAGCCAAACGTATGGTTTTATTCTGCACCATTAATGTTTCATGCAACATGTTTTATTACTTGTCTTTTGGGTGATCCAGCACAAGCTGCATTGGGCCAGCTCTATCCAGTGGATGGCAGCAGCGAGGAGGTTGTTGTTGATGCTGAAGACTGTCCTCCAGTTCTGCATCTGAGAGGAGGAGAGAGGCACCAACTTCCTGTGCGATCTCTGTTCAATTGAGTTCAGTCGACAGCTGAGGCTTTTGGCTCTGCAGAGGGGAGAGAGGAGGGAGGGCAGTGTAGTGGTGTATGGCTTAGAGAGGCGACTGAGATCTCCGTGCAGCAGCCATAAATGTGGATTGTTTATATCAGAGGGAAAAGCCTTTCCTGCTCCCCCGCCTCCCTCCGAGCGAGCGGCTCGGCTCACCGTCGCCGCAGATAGCGTCAGCGGAGCGGGCCATGGCCCTGGTACTAGCCCCGGCCTTCATCACCCGCCTATCTTCCTAGGGAGGTGCAACACGCCAAGCTGCAACACCTACCGCAGGAACATCGGAGAAAGGAAAGGGAAGGAAAGCAGGCGTTTGGACCGCAGCA
>CABFOQ010037378.1:0-11017 GCA_900660455.1 Gephyroberyx darwinii | reverse complement strand
CTATTACAGTGAATTGGTTGAAAAATGTATTTTCCAGGCTATTTAGATTCATATTTTGACCCGCACGGCGGGTCTGGAGGTTTGAGGGACGACCAGCCATCCGAGTCCTCTCACGTGTCCGTCGGTAAACCGGAGTCTATTTCACACCCCAGTTACCCCCTCTGCCCCTGACCCACAATATAAGTATGGCAAGTTATCAGCTTTTTACTAACGCTGCTGTGATTGCCCACTGTGGGATAAGTGAATGAATATAATGTTCAAATCAAACTTGTGCCCTTACTCGCTATTGGGTGTACAATGAAAAACAAAAATCCATCTCAACAAGTCATTTTGTCTCATATTCAGTCTTGCTATCTTAATTTTCTTAATATCAAGTGAATGCACTTGTTTCCAATGCAGTTTTACTTATTTCAGGAATTTCCTAAAAAAAAAAAAAATCCTATCTCAATTCATTGGCAGATTTTTACTTATTCAGAAAATTTCGTAAGACTCCATACTAAATTAAAGGGCTTGTTAAAATGGTCATTTATGCTGTTTGTGTCAGCAGGAGGGGTCTGAAATGAACCCTATATGAAGTGTTGAACTGTGCCTTTAACTGGCTTCACAATTTAATAATGTTGACATTTCAGAAGCCTCAGATGAGCGCTTCAATTTCCATATCTGAGAGGTCATGACAATTTAATTCCATCAAAAGGAATAGGACAGTATTGCGGTGTCAATCAAAACAGCCCAGTGTCTGCCCTCGTCACTGCCATTCACTTTGTTTCTTTATTTTTATCAGTGGCCGACTCCAGCAATACTGATGTATAGGCCCCTAAACTCAAATGTCTCTGGACAATTTTGTCAGTGTTATGGCCTTGAATAATATCTTCAAAATAGACTGCAAGTCTAACAAAGAGGCCAAAATTTTATAAGTACTCTTAGTCTGGTGAAGTGCAGCTTGGTGGGTGTTCATGCCAGGGGAAGAAATTTTTGAGGTCAGAGTTATCAGAAGCATTTGTCTTCAGGGCATTGTGCTTCTGTTTTCATTACATCTCGCAAAAATTGGCAGGGAAGCTGAACAATAACTGCTGAAGGACTTAAAACCAACTGCCTTGTACAATAAACAATGACTCTAATAAGTACTGTCACCTCTTAGTATTATGCACTCACCGCCCGACTCCCATTTCCCACATGGGGCAAACTGTTGACAGGAAACAGAGGGGTGAAGAGGAAGAGAGCTCCAAGTTCCCTTTACAGAAAACGTCTGAGTGGGCTGAATATGGCACCACTTCAACTGAAAAATAATCTTCTTCCCGTTTACGTTCACAACCCTTTATTGGCATCCCTGCACTTCTACTGGTCTGTATGGGATTACGGGATTCAACCAAACTCACCTTTTCCTACAGTTGTACTTATAGTGAGTCACTCCGGGTAAGGGCATCAGCTGAATGCCTAAATGGTGAATGTCTTATTACAGACTTGGTGATTAGAGAGCAGAGCATGGAGGCATAGATTATACATGTAAGAGGATTCAGTAAGCAAAAGAAAGAATAATTCAGATTGGGAGATTTCATTTACACAGATGTTTTAATCGTCTTGAAATCGTGGCTGATAATCGTTGCAGTTTAAACCTTTTAAACTACAGTCACTGCAGTGAATTGGAATCAATTATTAACTACTATAGATGCTATTACCAAAGTTATCAAACTGTGACTGAAAGTAATAAGATTACAATATTACAGTAAAATAACATTACTATGTTTGAGTCTTTAGAAACTTCAGATCAGATCTCAGATCTCAGATCTTCAGATCTCCATCTAAAGCAGCTTAGTTACAGCACCGTACAGTATATGAAGTGACCGTGGTTGGAGGTCCTTTGGTCTTTTTTAGTACGCCCCTCTCTGCCTCGGTGCACATCATCTCATCGAGGAGGTTCTGTAGGAGGGCTTGCAGAGGAACACCGACCGCAGACTCCCCAGTCTCCATCCGAGACGATATTCATGAAATTATTGTTTTGCTGAATTAGTACCCTGAAGAAGGGGCTGACTGATACTCTGCTCAGTAAATTCCACGTGGCTCGAAGGTACTCTGCCAGTTTCGGAACGCAAGTAAATTATTCCACTTGAGTATCGAGCATTGCCTAATAAAAATACCATCTGGGCACTTGAAGTGAATTGGTTTAAGGCCATGCTGAATTATTTAACAAATCTCACCAAATGGGTCCCAGTTCTCTTTTTAAATGAGGAAATACGTTATGAACACCTCACTATGGACTGTACATGCTTTTATTACACACATTTTACTCACTCTCACAGCTTGTTTTGATGAAGTCATTTAAGTTATAATTCTCTTCATCCTCTCTCTCCATTTATTTGTCTTTCCATCGCTCGCTCTCTCTGTTAACTAATTCTGTTAAAGTTTTCATCGCTCAAATGCTGTCAATGTGCCTTGAAACTCGGTTTGTGGAGGCCGAGACCGACCCTACGCAGTCTGAACGCATTAGCAGTCATTCTATGTATGTGCTTTCAAAGACGGGCTCATTGGGGATGTAATGATCTGCACAGTTTAGGGCCCGTCCAGTATGTTTATTTGGGTCTGATACCAATAACGATGATTAGGGACTAAAATTAATTGAATGATTCATTTTTGTGATACTGCTATTGCTCATGAATCATGAATCAACATGAATCATCTTTATAATTTTCTCTGGAAACATTTCTCAGGTTTCAATTCTGTGTTGTGTTAAAAAAAAAAATGTTTTTATCTCAGCACTATTACTAAGAGTTCAAATTTAGATCAGTCAGTCAGAAGTGAGATATTTCGCTCCTCCTCTCCTCTCCTCTGCACCTTTGTGCTGTCAAATTTTGTCAAGGAGTTGAGAAAATAATTTTCTAACAATCATGCGTGCTCTTAATTGAGCAGTATTTAATTAATTTCACTTACATGGACTGCTGCCATACAGCAATGTATGATGTTATGTATGGCTAGATTTTCCTGCGATGGTAAGACAATACATAATCTGGCATTTCACATCAAAACACATTGTTGTTTAAGAAGTGCTTTCATGTATGTATGGGACATGCGATAAGCTGTTTCTTCATGTTAGTGTAATCTCTAGTCAACTAGGGCGCCAGAGAGCTGAGATCACACTCATCATTTGAGATCACACTCAAATGAATTGTATGCATGCACAGTGGGACTGTACAGAGTCTGTACTTGTTCACTTTCCATTGAATGCATATATTCACAAGGTGTGAAAGCCACAGAGCATTCATCATCACAGTGTTCACAGCACTGCCAATGATGATGCAACTATTGCAGTGGTGTCATCTATGCAGGGAATTATTAAGACTTGCTATTGATGGGGAACTTTCTTCACTGCTGACCAAGTCAAAATTTTCTCCACACGTTTCCAGAGTTATTTGACAGCACAGTTAAATAAACAAAACTCACCATATTAATTTATTATCTCAGGAAAAAAAAGTGGGAATTGTTTTCATGCACAGCGCGCCAGCCTACATGACGTAATAGAGAGGATAGCATTTCAAAAAACACTCTGTGTACAAGCCCTTTCTAAAATCTATGCATGGTTTTCAAACAGTTTTTCAAACCAGGTCCCAGGTGAGTAAATGGAAAATATTGTTGTGGCCCCTGGGACTGTGGATCTGACAATTTAAGGGAAGGATTCTCAAAATATCTCAATATCTCAGTGCAAGTATCCACAAGGTATTAATTCATGTGTAGCAGGAATTTGTTGAGAGTTATTTTTTTTCCTCAAATGTCTATTGGACAGTATATTTTTAGAAAAGTATGTGATTGTGCAGAAATTATATATATATATTTTTTTTTGTTTGTTTGTTTGTGCTGATGTTATTATTGTTATCAGTGAAACATACTGTATTCCAATACTGTTCCTGAAGATTAGGGTTGAAGTCATTTTCAGAGGCATGTGAAAAGCCAGCTGAGATACTCTAAGGAACTGAAAAGCTGCACAGGAAGCCAATCAACTGAAACCTAATGCAACTCCTGCACAAACACCACCATAAAGTTTCATCCAAACTGAGCTGTGGCCGTTCTGATTCTCAGAAAATTGAATCAAGGTTTGCATACTCTTCCTGAATGAACTAAATATTGATGAACATGCAACAGAAATACCTCCAGACCACAGGAAGCAAAAAAAAAACCTATCAACTAAAGACCAAAGTAAACATTTACTCTCCGTCTTTTGAGCAGCAATAGGCCTAAAATGAATATAAAGCAATTTCACCCACGATGTGATTCTTTAATCCTGCCCTGATTAGATAATGTGCTGGATGGCTCTGCACTGTTCCAATGGGCCTGGCACATATTTCACCAGTACAGCACAGCAGATCCTTCTGTCTCCGCGGGGAACGGCTCACACAACCCAAATAGGGAGAAATCATTAGGCAATTGGTCAGCCTTTATCAGAGCCTAGCGATGACTGCGGCCCATAAATAATGACACAAGTCTATGGGGTGCTCTCCACACTGAAGACACGGGGATGAGCACCGGGAGCTGCCTGTGTCCCTAACCTTTTGACTGCCATTTCAATATACAATGATTGCCTGATAGCCGCACAGAGAGCAGCTCGACGGTGATGGATGATGGTGGATGTCGTTTGATTTTCATTTGAACTGGAACATCAGAATCTACTCCGCCTAATTAACCTCTCTGTCTGTTTTCCTCTTGGCAGACTTCCCCAGCCACGCGGAGGGGGAGCCCAGAAGCCGACATGCCTCCAACATACTTCACACACATTTTGCATTCTGCCGAGGTAATTGCCACATTGCCGCAGTAATTGATATTTTTTTGGAGGAACCATACCCTCAGAGAGAAAGTCTATGTTCCATTAACCCTTACTTTGGTGAACGATTAAATAAATGTGTATTTTATTCTTTTCTGCTTCGGTATTGCCAGAGAGTGTGGAAAGCCTTTGCAGCAGCCTAAAGCTTTCAAGGTTTTGCAAGGCTTTTTGGCTTTCAGAAGCTCGGGTGAGTGCTTTGACTCTGTATGGACGCACTGTATGTGGTCATGTGCTCGTCTGTGCATGTCTGTGCCTGCGTATGTGCACGTGCGTGTGTGTGGGCTGATACTTTGTTTAAAGAATCTTCTTGGAAAGCTAATGTACTCTCTAGAGGCAGTATAATTGCACTTATTACACACTGTACAAGTAGAATTAAGCAAATTTATACTTGCTTAAGCAAAAATGCAAACACAGCATTTACATGAGCGCATTGTGTGCTCTTGTATGGGAGTTGGTTTAATTAATAAAAGATGCAATCTCGAGGAGAGTTCTGCTCAATACCAGCAGCCCCACAAGTTCTGACTATCTAAAAAAAAAAAATGCAATAACACATAAAACTGTTGTGTGAATAATTCAGAAGCAGAATGCATAAATAGTGGATTAGTCTTGATTTAATTATGTCTGTGTGGAAGCAGAGCGTGGCGTTAAACAAACAAACACAGGCAACCGGAATGAAGCAGCTCAGCACCCAAGTGGCAAGGCCTTGCAAAGGAGCCAAGAGCACGCTTCTGTAGAGATCAAACAGAGGCAGCACCATGCAGCTAGGGCCAGTCTGAAAGAGGTACAATAGACACAGCTCCTCCTTTCATTGTTGCATAGAGAATTGGATGCGGTGCTCTCAGTGTAGCCAACATCATTTTCTTGGAAAGAGTTTGTTTACTTATATATATTTTGTTTACTTTATAACTCTTTCTCCACAGTCTTGTCGGTTTCTTGCATCGGGCAATATTTGCTCCATTTTGATAGAAAGCCACTGCAGTCTACGCAATGAACAATGATTTTATGATCGCCTGTGCTGTTTCTCTAAAAACCTCTATAATGTCAAATATATGTCTGTAATAAAGTGGGATGTATGTACAGTATGCTTGCTACGTAGCGCTTCAATATTCTTTATCTGGTGCAGAATGCAGCCAGCGCACCGGCCTTTATTGATTTGCTGTAGGCAAATATTAGAGATGACATATGAATAACTCCATTACCATAGAAATAAGTCTGCACTGGGGATATGGTCACAACATTGAGCACTCACAATTCTTGGGGTGAAATTGATCACACCATCTCATTCTTCTCATTCTTTCGACTCTGATAAGGCTGTAGTTCATTTGCGACTGGCAGGGTCTTGCAAGAGAGCAGATGTAGCTTACCTGAGAGGGATATGGGGAGAAATGTGAACTGATTGCAGAGTTATTCTCTAGGCCATGGAATCCAATATGAGCAGCTAACGGTAAGCTCTGTGTCTACACAGGCTGAATGGCTGATAGAGTTTAGGGGGAAGAATGGGATTTGGCAGCAAGGCAGGGAACACCCTTTTCATCAGCGGCCATCCACTTTCATTACAACACACCTTCGAAACCAATACCACATAATCACACCTGAAACCTGATCAGAGAGGGGGAAAAATGTTGCCATTCACGAGTAGCATTATTCAAAACTTCCAGCTGTGCCTGCGTGATGTGCACAAAGCATCCGGAGATGTAAAAGTCTGACAATTTGATTTATGCTAATGCAGCCCCACTTTTATTGTTGTCCTCACATTCAATTTTCCAGTTTCCATAGTGCTAGCATCGCCGTCTTTTTGGCAACCACGCTATATTTGCAATTGTTGAAATTAATGGATTCCTCGCGTGTCAGGAGCCGTCAGCCGCCTAGCCTCCTGCAGCATCTCCCACTGGCAAGAGAGTTAAAACTCCATCTGTGTATGGGTGTCATACATCTTACCCTATTTGAATTTGCACTGCCCTCTGTGTCTCCTTCCAGGTAGAGATATGAAATATTGACTGCTCTCATCTGGGGCTGCATACCCCCTCCCCCATTAAACCACCCCCTCAGCTATACTCCGCTATCAAAGTGCTGGCACAGCAAAGTGGAGAGGAAAGCAAGGGGGATGAGGACGAGGGAACGAGCAAGAGGCAGGAAGAAGGTGGGAGATTTAGCGGGAAAAGGGATGAGAAAAAAGGCATGAGAAAAAAAGCGGAGAAAAGAGCAGTCGCAAAATAAGTGTAAACACGAGTTTAAATATAAGTGAGCCAACAAATGATGGAGGAAAGTTAAAAATCGGTGAGAGAAAATAGAGTGAAAACTCTCTCCAGCAATTTGGATTACAGTGTGATGTGTTTGAGTACTGAGGGTGTGACACGACAGCTGATTGTGCAGTAAGTGGTAATTATACACCGCTGTCTGCCATCTACTGCTGAGTGACAAAACGTCTTCTTGCTGTACACCAGCCTGACTTACCCTCTCAAGTGCAGGAAGGAAGCACAGCGGTGAAGCCACGGCTGCTCTATCATTAAGATGTTCTCAGTATAGTAAATTCAGCGGCAGGGACAAAGGCAGTTGTGAGCAGCGTAGCCAAGTATCTGGGATCATGCTTTGTTTCCCAATGAAAATTAAAGGTTCCCAAAAGACGATACAATAAAGAAGCTCCATGTAAAAAAAAAAGATGAACTTAAATAGAGTTGAAAACAAAAGTTGGTGCAGATCTGATGTGTCTTCCTGGGAAGATGTGAGTGTTAATTACTGTGTGGTGGCTTAGTTTCGGCGTTTTCCATTCAGTGTTTGATGGAAGAGGTTCATTTTGCGCCTACCATTTCACATGGGGGAAGATCTAAGACAAAGAGCATTTTATCAGGAAAGCTATTTTCGTGGCAGCTGTGTTTGGAAAAGTTCTGCGCCTGCACATGCTAGTAGGAACACTGTTTGCCTGTATAATGTGCTCATGATTCATTCAGCGGATAAACTGTTGATCTCTAGTGGGTTTGGGATTAGACAGGAGGGTGTACTGCAGGTCTGAAGAGTGCTTCATTTGTCTGGCCTGCACTGGCATCGTCACTGTGATATAGAGTCAAGATTATATTAGACTATCAGCATTACGTCATAAAACACGAGGTGCTTTCCAGATGCTGATGAAGGTATTAATGTATTGTGAGGAGTTTCTTCTGATCTCAGAAGTGGGTTGGTTTTAAATTATAAGTTATAGAGCAAAGAAAAGAAAACTAACCCCTCTGATGGTGTGGGTTCTGTAAAATGGACTGTACTCAGTGGTAGCTGTCATCTCAAATTACCTGTGTGTGTGTGTCAGTATGTTTGCTGCGTTCGCCCAGCTCTGCATGTGGGTTTGGAGTGTTAATCACGCCTCTGTTCATTTGTCTAAGTGCATGCACATTAGACATTAGTCACATTAGTATGTGAGACTGCAGCAGGACGCGGGGCTGTCCCGTCTGGGATGGGCGGGGTCATGTGCACAGCAGTGTGGAAATAACCGAGAAAGAAACGGGAGTGTTTTGCCGCTCATGTGCAGCCAGAGATGGTCCTCTTCCGGGCCGGGCTGGTCTGACCCACTGTCAGGTGTTTATAGAGACATCACTTCATTAGCTGTGGATGGTGCCGGACACACATAAGGACCCACCATCTGCTCCCTGAGCCGCGCCAAGGTTAAATATTCTCTCGGCCAGATAGAGAGCAAGGCGGTGGTAATATGTGTAAGCAACAATGGAGTTGAGTTAGAGAGAGGAAGTAAACAGAGAAGGGAATATGCCTCTTAATGGACTGAGGGGTACTCAGTAATAAAGACAGTCCAACTAAAGAAGGTTACTGGTGGATCCATTCACTGGAAGGGAGTTAAAAAAAACACTGAAGTGAAGATTTTTGTTTTTCTAACACATTTGACATATACAAATACAAGGAATGATGCAAGCTATAAATAAAAGTGATTGTGCATTTGTGTGTGTGTGTGTGTGTGGGTGTGTGTGTGTGTGCACGCTAGATTAGCTTTTGGCTTTCACAGTAGGAAAACAAAGGTCACCACAGTTAAACGCCAAACAGCCAAGTAATGGGAATACATTAAAATATGACCTGAATTTTGTCTGTCAAAGCATTAATGTTATTTAATGCATCGGGTTGTTAGATCATCTGCCTTGATCTAAAAAGCTGTTCGGCCTCATTTCACGGTAACGTCGGGGAATAAACAAAGCATTAGGGCCAACAGGTATGCCCTGCTAGAAGTCAGTAGGTAATTGCTGCGTAGCTTCTTAAATGCTCACCCCGACACCAGGGTCACCTCAGAGACAAGGGGATTGGCTAATTTGGCTAATTACCTTGGCAGATACTGATGAGTGCTTCCATTAGCAGGGGCACACTCCCTTCCCCTGAGTCCTAATGTAGGGATGCAATTAGAAATAGCTCAGAAATCAAATTCTTTGTTTTCACTCTGGCATGTCTTGTTTGCGGAGGATGCCCTGCATTAGTGACACTGAGAGGCAAAAGGTGTGGGAGGGGGTTGAGCTTTTCCATTAGGGGGTGTTATTTTTTAATATTTCTGAAATATGGAAACATTGCCAAAAGATGCCTTCAAAATAGACATCTCTGAAATGTACTTTGCGGGGAGAGAAAAGGGCATTTCTCTTCCCTGAGGAGCCAACTGCAGCACCGCATCCATCATGTTCATTGCCATGTGAATGTTCCTGCTAACAGCACACCTTTGTACAGACTGAGCCGTCAAGATACTTTCATCATGCTCTGCATGGACAGCATCACATATTCAAGGCCATTATGCTGTAGGGGTGAGGAAGATCAAATATCAAATTAAGTCTGATTTAGGGTCATTTAACTGTCTCTCTCGGGTACAAAGGAGCCAACGTTTTCTCTCTCCCTTGAGATGGAACAATTTCCTGGGACCTCAACTGCTATGCATTATGATGTCTGGATCTCAGCTGTCATCTCAGCCCTCATTAGGAAAACTTCCATGGCAACGGCGTAATCACTAATCGTGCTCTGGTGCATTTGTGTGTATGTGTGTGTGTCTGAGAGAAAGAAAGAGAGCGCCAAAGACTGTTTGTGTGTGTGTGTGTGTGTGTGTGTGTGTGTGTGTGTGTGTGTGTGTGGGTGGTCTTACTGTTGGGGATATTCTTTCAATTTCAATTCATTCAATAATAACAACGATAGCTGCTATGAAGGTTACCACAACATGACAAAGACGGGTGAAGGTTGAAGCAGCTGTGTTTTCGTCAGATGTCAACATATTGTCAAGGAGGTGATGCTTCGGTCCGTGAATTTCTTGGAGGGTCTCCACGGACCGGTTGATGGTACTTCATCAGTTGAAGTAGCATCAACTTAAACCCTTAAAAGTTCATTTGCAGGATTTTTTTCAAGTAAAGTTTTCCAATTACATTTTACAGTGTACTATGAGACTCAAATGTATTGGGCAAGTACATTCGCACATACAAGGAATTTGACTCGGACACGTTACAACAATGTAAACAGTGAGTGGGTTTTGATATCCACAATTTCTTTCATTTCTTAAGAATTGTCACCTTTGTGTACTGTTGAATATTAAAAGGTACAATTATTGCGGGTACTATTTTCTCATTAGAAAAAAAAAGAGTAGTGACCGGTGTGGGCTCTCACCCCGATGGGAGGACCCCCGGCACATACCGCCTACCTGAAAGGTGTTGAGAACATGTTGACAGACTTCATTGAGCTCCTTCAGACCTCTCCGCAGTGGTTCTGTGGCTGCCACGCCCCCTAGAACATACAGTAGACACTTGTATGACCAAAGATGTTGGATGTACATGTATGACTACTACTACTACTACGACTACTACTACTACGTGAAACATGCCCTTCCCCATGAATGATGCGAGCATCCCTTGGGCCAATCAGTGACAAGATGCATCATCAGCATCGTCTAAATTGGACCGATTGTGTCGCAGTTATGGCCTTTCAACATTGACCTGTAATTATAGCGCCCCCCTCCTGTCAATCAGTGCATTTTTTTTTTAAATGCCAGAACACAGAGACAAAATACACCATTCCTCCGTAAGGTGTCTGAAATATCACATTTGGCACACGGATGGACAAACATAGCCAAGCCATCATAATAATAAAAAAATAGTTCCTTCTCTTCATGAGTACATAACAGGACTACGTATCTCCTGTAAGTATCGTCTAAACTGATATTACTCCCGTCTTAAATCTCACTAGCCGTTGTCCCTT